>JAKTYJ010000248.1:0-12634 GCA_030674515.1 Geotrichum armillariae | reverse complement strand
GCTTAATCGCGTTCCAGTTGGCCACTCTATTGCCAATACCTTCGAAGTCAATATTGGGCGTGCTATTATTGCATTAAAGGAAAGCAATTTCAAAGAGCTTCGAATCCGCGTAGATAAGGCTCGACGAAGTGTGTCTAAAGTTTTGGAATCCTCTCCAATCACGTCTGTTATGCAATCCCAGGAAGCAATGGTTCGACTACATGGCCTCGCTGACTTGGAAAGCATTGGTAGTCTTGCCAATGCATCTGACAAATCAACCGACTTACTCACTTCTTTTGATGGGGAGACAGTAGATCATAGGACTATGTCTCGTAAACTGAATGAGAGATTAGATATTGTTGGAGCAAATTTTGACTCGAAGCGTTACTTGCTCGCTTTACGACGCTCGGCCATGAAGGCAACCAAGTAAGTATTCTTGATCGTTTCAATTTTTTTACTAATTGTTTAGTCTTCCTTACTCTCGCCTTGAAGTGGAATTCACTTGGATTTATAGTGCGCGGAATTCGCGAAAACAGATGCAGCATCCTTTAGCACTTCGAGCCTCACTACAAGCGCTGCCCTCAGGACATTACGAAGCTTTCATTGAATATGCTAAACTACTTTGGGTGCAGGAAGACCACCGAGGAGCCATTAAAGCACTTGATCGAGTCATTACCGGAGGTATTTATGAGTATTTAAAGACCAAATCTAGTGGTCTACACCGATTGAGCGGGAAACCCGGCTCTGGAAATATGGAGAGCAGCGACGAAGCTATGATTGATAGATATTTGGCAAAGTCTGCATTGCTTCAAACCAGGTGGTTGGACATGTCTGGCCAGAGCAATAGTATTGAAATCAAAGACAGATTCAGACTAATTCAGGAAGTGCATCCGAGGTGGGAGAAAAGCCATTACTACGTTGCAAAGTATTATAATCGAATTCATGATTCGCAGTTACTTTTGGATTCTTCAATGCGGACAGGTGAGTCTCATTCCGGAGACTACATTGCTCTGGTTGTTAGGGGTTATACTCTGTCCCTTCAATTTGGTTTCAAATATTTGTACGAGACTCTGCCTAAACTCATCACACTATGGCTTGATTTCTCTGAGAATGTGGAAAAATGTGATCCAGCACTATCCAAATCTGCTTCAGCCAAGTACCTTGAAACTCGCAGAAATAACTTGACGTATATCAATAAGTTTTTGGATAGGTATACCACTCGAGTTCCAAGCTATATTTTTTATATTGCGCTTCCTCAGCTTTACTCCAGACTTATCCATACAGATAACACTGTATATGGGATTATACAAATGATTATTGTTCAAGTCACTCGAATGTATCCTCGACAAGCATTGTGGTTTCTCTTAGGAGCACTAAACTCATTCAAAAAAGAGCGCAAAGAACGTGGCCAAGAAATCATGAGAAGGCTTATTTCTACACCTGCTACGGTGACATCTCAAGCTCTTTCTCAAGCAGTTTCGCAATCAAATCTTAGACCATTAGTTAACTCCGCCATGAAGCTGTCGACTGAGTTTTCAAACTTGTGCAATTCAAGCCACAAGCAGCAGCGAACCCGGGTTAATATCAAAGAACTTAGCTTTGATACCAGCGCGGTTCCATGTGGACTTGTAATGCCAGTAAGGGATTGCATGCGCGTTGCTTTACCGACGCAATCACAAGCCATCAAACATCACACACCATTCCCAAGATCTGCCACTATTACTATTGAAGGCATTGATCCCAATGTTGATATCATGTCGTCGCTGCAGAAGCCAAAAAAAGTGGTGTTGATTGGAAGTAATGGAGCTAGGTACAAGATTCTTTGCAAGTCCAAAGATGATGTTCGAAAAGATGCACGGCTGATGGATCTGACCAGAAGTATTGATTCACTATTGAAAAAAGATGAAAAGGCATCCCGGCGCAAGCTGTCAATTAATACTTATTGGGTCACACCTTTGAACGAAGACGGTGGATTAATTGAGTGGGTAGATGGAGTGAGACCCATGCGAGACATTATACAACAGATCTATAATGTCCGGGGGCTTTTTGTCAATTGGCAACGAATTCAAACCAAACTTGCTGAGCCAGGAGGATTTGCAGAGTTGTTGCAAGTTTGGAAGCCAGTATTAAGAGAATGGTTTTTGGAAACGTTTCCCGAACCTAGTGCGTGGGTTGAAGCAAGAACCAAATATGCTCGTACCCTGGCTGTCATGTCTATGGTAGGATTCATTTTAGGGTGTGTATTATCTTGTAATTTTTCTTTCTTGGTTTTTCTAACAATTCATTTAGACTTGGTGACCGACATGGTGAAAACATTTTGTTTGACCAAAATTCAGGTGGCATAATGCACGTTGACTTTGATTGTCTTTTCGACAAGGTATGTATATTTGAATTTCTAGTTATTTTTTTTGCTAACAATCTAATAGGCCAAAGAACTGGATAAGCCAGAGGTTGTCCCGTTTCGACTTACGCATAATATGGTTGACGCGCTAGGAGTGTCAGGCTATGAAGGCACGTTTCGACGATCATGCGAAATAACTTTAGAATTTCTTCGCGGCCATGAAGATATGGTCATGACTATGCTCGAAACCTTTTTACACGATCCTATCAACGACTGGTCCAAAAAGAAGAAAGTGAGTGCTAACGAGTCGATGTCGAAATATTTTCAAGTACCCAAGCTTAAAAAGTGGTTTTACCAACCTCTTTTTTTATTTTTATTTGATTTCATGCTAACAGTCTTCTAGCAATCTCGCAAAGCAGTTACTGGATACCGAGCGGCAACATCGCCAGAGGAGGCTTTAACATCTATCAGAAACAAGATTAGAGGGATCCAAGCTGAAGAGGTAATGCCTTTAACTGCGCCAGGCCAAGCTGAGTTTCTGATCTCTCAGGCTGTGGATGAAAACAATTTAAGTCAGATGTATATTGGATGGATGCCATTTTGGTAGCATAGGAAAAGTTTTATTTATTTATTTTAATCAAAACTATTTATTGTTCTTTGAGCACTGCGAAGTATTATGACTAGATGTTTAGGCGAGAATTTTAATCTCAAGATATCTCTTCGTAGTAAGTCTTTTTCTTAATCAAAATACCAAGCGAGGAAACATTTACACGTTTCATTTTAAATAAACACTAGTTAAACAGGACTTCTTTTGTAATCAGGCTTGGTTTCAGACATGTCACTGTCTTCACTGGCAAGCTTTGCCAGTGCATGTTCACGAGCTCTCCAAGCAGGCACACCTTTATCAAAAAGATAATCAATAGCTTCAAGAGGAACTTGTTTAGTTTCGGGATAAAACAAAAAAATAATGATTGGAGAAATAATCATGATGGAGCCAAAAATCATGTAGGTACCATATCCAATAGCAGTAAACATTTGAGCAGTAAAGCGAGTCATAATAAAAGCCCAGAACCAGCTGGAGGAAGAGTTGATTGCTTGTACAAAAGCACGAATGTCTTGATGAAAGACTTCAGAATTCCAAACCCAAGGATTACCGCTCCACGCAATTCCATAAAAGAAAGACCACAAGTAGAACATGGCCAAGGCAGCCCAGCCAATTGGAGTCATGTTGGTGTTACCGCTAGCCAATCTAGCAGTGGGATTAGAGAATTTGATGTAGACGCTTAGGAACCACAAGCAGAAAGAACAAGGGAAAGAAAGCCAAATCATGGACCATCGACGGCCAAAATTATCGACTACAAAAAGCATCCAGACGATACTGGCAAATGCTTTAATGACGCCAAATATACCAGTGGATAAAATACCAGTTGAAACACCATCAAATCCGAGTGATTTAAGGATTGTGGGTGAATAATAGGTGACTGCATTGACACCTGAACCATTTTGCATGGGGAATAAGGACGTAGAGCGGACGAGACGAAGCATTGTACTTTTGGAGGAAAAAGTTTTCTTGATTGCAATAAGCGGGCCACAATCAGAATTAGCTTCAATTGCTTTTTCGACATAAGCAAGCTCGTATCTGAAATAAAGATCATGACGGTTAAGGCCTCGAAGAAGTTCAAGATTCTTGAGACCTTTTTCAGTTTTATTGGTAGAGAGCAGCCATCTAGGAGATTCAGGCAGGAGAAAAATACCAGCCCAGAATATTGCAGATGGAATGATTTGGAAAGCAAAAGGAATGATCCATTGTTTTCTGTTGGGCTCCACGTTTTGAATAACACCGTAATTGATCCAATACCCAAGTATTCCGCCTATCTGCCAACAAAAATCGTACATGCCCACAAGTCTTCCACGAATCGAGGGCGGCGAGATTTCCGACACGTAAATAGGCGTTAGACCAGAAACACCGCCTACACCAATACCAGTAAGGACACGGGAAGCGTAAACAGCATCAATACCTGTTGAATCTTTTGAAATAAGTGCAACGGCTGCACCAAAAGTCAACAAAAAGCCAGAAACCAAAAGCCCAAATTTTCTACCCAAGAGTTCACCTACAGGATACATTAGCAGAGAACCCCAAAAAGCAGCTGCCTGAAAAACAGACACGACATTTGATTTCAAATCTATTTCCTGAGCAGGTGTCATTTTGTCAATCCCAAACTCATGTCGAAACGGGTCAAGTGCTACTGTTTCTCCAATAAATTCAGTATTGTAACCAATAACAATGGCAGCAAAGCTTGCGATGAAAGCAGCAAAATAGATTTTCAAGTTGTAGACTTGAGCAGGCACAGGAAAGCCTATGTCTTGTTTTTTAAAGATTTTCCAGTCCATTCTGAAAAGTATATAATGAAAGAATAATGAAAAAAGAGGAAAAGAGGAAAAGAGGTGGTTTATATATAAATTGCTTGCCAATGCTTGGAGTTCACCTTAAACTAGAGCACGACACTTGTACTGTAATCTTTTTTTCTTTCTTCTTCAAATTCAAAATGATACTTATTTTGCACTATATATTTTATACTTGAATATATCATACTTTTTTTTATACTCGCGATATCTGGAATACCATAATTTTGAAAGCTTAGGGCTTTCGCCTAAAACTTTATGGTGAAAGTGCTCAGTCAACTCACAGCACAATCACATCACTATATTGCTTTAAACCTTTGATTTATGTTCTATAGCCCAACCTCAGTCATGCCAGAATTTAAAATGCTAGAACAGGTTTATTGAAATGAAGGAGCTTTGGTCTTGACATGAAATGGTATTTGACGAGACTTTAGCGAAATCTAGAGGATTTTATGGAGAGGCTCATGGATTACCAGATCTTGATAACTTTTAAAAAAATTAGTTATCACTTTTTCTTTGCACCTTGTAAGTTGTAACTGATAAATATATTTTCTACTGCCTTCACAAATACTTCTTCTCTTCTTCACTTCTTCTTCTTCTTCTCAAACCTCCTGCTCACACTGAGTAGAAATATGACCCACGTTCTTACATCTATAGCAAACCTTTTCTTGTGCCTGGCTACACTCATTGCTCAAATGCCCCATTTCTCCACAATTGTAACATTTTTGTCCTTTAGTACAGTCCCTGCTAACATGTCCATTACGTCCACATGAATAACAGCTTTGACTGCGGAATGAACGTTTTCCACCACGGGTGTTGGTGTTGGTGGTGCTGGTACTGGGGCAGAAACGGGAAATGTGACCAAGAGTACCACATTTGTAGCATTCTTTGGTGGCAATGGCAGCAGGACCACTGGGAGGAGTGATTTCTGAATCGGCAGTTAATGAGGCGGTTACATTGGGTGCAGCGACAATCAGTTTTTCGGCTTCAGCGACTTCAACGACGGGAGTTGCAGCGGCAGTTGCAGGGGTCTCTGCAGCTTCAGCGGTACCTTCAACAGTTTCAGCACCTTCAGCAGCACCCTCAGCAGCAGCAGCCTGATCTTGTTTGCAGTTACGCAGCAAATGTCCAGACTCTCCACAGTTATAACAAGCTTTGCCTTGAACAGGCTCTTCACAGTTCTTGCTCAAGTGGCCATAGTCTAGAAGGAACAATTAGACAAAATATCAACAACCAACACCAATCCATTCGACTTACTTCCACAGTTGTAGCAAACAGGGCTTCCAGTCTTGGGGCATGCTCTAGCCTATCAGCCAATTAGCATCATGAAACTATTCAAAATATAAAAATTCCAAGCAAAGGCACGAACCTGATGTCCAAAAAGACCGCCTGATGAAAAATGTTAGTTTTTGGAGGTGGACATGGAGGTGAAGATGAAAACGTACAATTATAACAAGTCTTTTTCAGACTTTGGTAGTGGCGGTCCTGACGGAAATGGTTTGAATTGTCAGTGTTTTGATATCCAATCATTGTGATATTTTATCAGGAACTCTGCTTTGAGGTTGAAGCTGAGAGGGTTTGGTGAAGCAAAAAAATGAATTCAAAAAAGTTGAAAATTTTTTTTATGATGGGCTGTAGCAGCAGATTAATGATCCAACACAAAAAGATTGAGAAAAAAAATAAAAAATAAAAAACGTATTCAAAAAAATGAATTCAAAAGAACAAATCGTCCTCAATACAATTAAAAAAGATGGGCAATCAACATTTCTAATGTGAAAAAAACTCCCACGCAGGGGCTCGAACCCTGGACATTTCGATCAACTTTGATGGTTGATATACTTTAAAAGTCGAACGCTCTACCAACTGAGCTACGCGGGAAGTTGTTATTTTTGAAACTTTATACCTGAATTGATCGCCAATGAGATTAGTCGTTAAGTAAGAGCAAAAAAAAACCGCGACTAGGCCTACGACGAATACTTGGAGCCTTAAAGACAAAACCGATTAGAGTATTATCAGCTATCAGCAACAAAATAGGCACGACTACGATTTTGATTAAGCACAAAATACGAAATATCAGCTAAATCTGCAGAATGAAGAAGATTCAAAACTATATCCACCAGGACTACCTGCAGGCAAGAAAGAATAAAAAGAGTACAATAATAACTGGAAGAATCACTGGAATATCTTTAGCAGATTGATCTAATTTCGTACTAGACAATGCAATCACTAGAGAGTTGTTCAATCAAGTACATTCTACTGGAGCTCAACCTACACGAAACTACTTCTCAGCAACTTCTAACAACTATTAAACTTATTTAATACGCCAATTGAGTATCTGCAAAAGTGATCACCTAAATTGGCTTCTAGTAGAAACAAATTAGTTGAGTTGAGCTTGAGATGACTATGGTAAAAAGCTAACACAGTTGATTTTAAAGTAATGTTTATTATAAACAGCATCATCAAAATTTAGCCATGCACATAAAAATTAATAAAAAACCTTCACTTTTAATTAAATAATTTCGCTCGCTTGCAAAAAAATAATTGGTGTAGGTCGTACCCGGGATCGAACTGGGGTCCCCGGAAATTTGACACATATCAATCAAAATCCGATGTGATGACCACTACACTATACAACCAATTTGTTCTTAACAAAATTTAACAACACATTACAAATACACAATCTCGAATTAAACTCTACGTAGACATTTTTACGAGCTGTGACTATAAAAATACATCTAAAATTCAAGAAGCTCAACTGATCTTCTTAATCTTTGACAATTATTAGTATTCGACAATACAAATTCTGATGTTTGACTCTACAAATTGCTATTCAAGCAACACCTGTTTTAAACAATTTTCATGTGCTTTAGACTCTTAAAGCATACTGAACAGTCTTTCTGTTTCAACTCTTTGAATTTTACTTACTAGTAGTTTCGAGTAGCCTCGGAGCGTATTGAAGACGACAGACAATCATGATTTGTTGACATTTATTTTCTATGGAACAAGAACCTAGGAAAGCTGCTGGTTCAACAAGTCAGCTGTAAATTGAGATTCAAGAAACCCCATCAGAAATAGCCTTAATACGTACATTAAGGCTTCAGCTGAATATTTCCATAGCCAAACTGTGACACAGTAGTATGTGCACCTTCAAGTCCAGTGTACAGTGAGTTGGAATTGGGTGGTTGCGAGATTCAAGCATGAGATGATGGTTTGTTGATATCAACCATTGAGAAGCTATAAAACTATTAAAGCTTTACATCTCAATTAACTCATGGCTTTATCGTCCTATTTTCGTTGATAGTAGTATCATTTGAAAACTTTCCAGAAAACTTGAAGAGTTGGCTCTATAAAGCATACCATCTGGACTTGAACCGCACCATTGGAAAACGAAATCGCCAATTGAGCATTGCATAAATTAACATTTCATTACAAACCAAACTGCTGAGCATCCAAGACCTTCCATCTTGCCTCAATCAACGCTAAATGCATACTAAAAGTATACCCCGTTTGCCATTCATACTGCCTACTCAATTCCAACGCATCTTCACGATCCTCAACCTGGGTTAGACAAATAGCAGCACTTCTATGTGCCCAGTAGATGGTGACCCAGAATAAAGGTTTATCACAGGTATCCAAGAGCCCGAGGATTTGGTAGGCATGTTCTTTTGCACCAGGCGGGACTTGGAGTCGTTCTAGAGGCGTTTGGTCTGGGCGGGCGTGAAGAGCCATGATAACACCAGTATGGTACGAGACGTTTGCAAGTAAAGCGTATTCGTCAAAGACATGAATATGTGGGAAGGTTGTGCGGGTATGGGGTTTGATGAGAGCTATTGGTTTTAGTGGTTGAGGAAGTAAACGGCCGTATTCGAGAAGATCAGTATACAAGGAATTCCATTCTTTGAGACGATGGTTTTCAATTGTTTCTTGGTAGGTTGGTACATGGCATTTATGGGTGAAATGAGAAAGCCTTATTAGTAGAAGAAAGCCCATATTAAGCCACCATTCGTTTGTATAAGTGCGAGGGAGTTTTTCATTTTCGAAAACAGCTTTTAGGAATTCAGGTTCCCAAGAGCAACAAATGTTGAATCGAAAAGCAATAGCAAAGTCCATTGAAAAGGAGAGTCCGACACAGACAATGAATAAATCTTGTGAATCACCGTCTAGTTCTGTTAACGCAGGTGGCCGGCCAACAAATAATTCTTTGATTTTCTGATACGCGATAGCCAAATCTGAAAGCACAGTCGTCGTATCCGCAGCCACGATATTAAACAAGAGAATCAATAGTGAGCTGCAAAGGTATAATAACTTGCGGGGGTATGGAGAAGTCTCGAGGTTTTCTCTGATGGCGGTCAAAGCTGCTTGTTTATAATTTTCAGCAATTTCTCGTGAAACCGTACCAGGGCTTTTAGAATGAATACTAAGTGACGATAATGCCATAATAGAATCATATAAAACACGTTCACTTAACGCAAGCCATGGTAGAATATGTGTAAAAACGGAATCAAAGGCGTAAAGGTTCATCATGGGAGCCACACTTTCAACAAACGAGCGCATTAGAAAAGCTTCAAATGGGTCTTTTAATAGAATGGGTGTAGATGAGTCGCTTTGAAGGTTATCAAGAACTCTTTGGAATATTACAGGTGAGCTCATACGGTGGCTTCGAATTTTGCTCTCCATAAATTCTGTATTAGAGCCATCATCGTCGACTGAAGATTCCTTAGAAGAAGTAAAAATGTCAGAATTAGACGCGTCTTCTGAAAAGTCGATGGCAGCCATCCAGTGGCTCTGTCCAGTTTCCATTTTGATGGGTGAGGAGGAGAAGGAAGAGAATAAAACTAGCTTAGTAAGAAGTATCATTTGAGATTTTCTTAGGCCTTACATTTGACGACACAAATTCAAACCATTCCTCTTACCAACTTCTTGACTACTAGGAGAATTTGGAGTGGTTTTATAGACAACAGCTGTATCAGCCAAGTAGGTCTACTCTGAGGACAGAAAGTCATCATTTGCCAGCTAACTTACACCAATGTCTTTTACACCAAATATGCCAGTTGATTCGTTATTCTCTCTACTTTTTGGTGTTCTACTTTTTGATATTCAGTATCTAAGTCACATGTGGGTACTGCGATATTGTCAATTGACTCAAGGGCTTTAGCTCCTACTTGAATCTCTCATTGTTTGCTGGAAGTCTGTTTGCTGGAATGATCCAAACCTTGCACCAATTGCAATGGCTGTCAAGACATGTTTGAATACTCGAGCTAAACACGAACTCATCGGTTAGCTGTTCCTTCTCATTACTCCTTGTCTCGTGAGTCAACGAGTGCAATTCAAATGAGATTTGGACTTTACTGGAATATGATGAGGGTGTTAATCTTTGCGCTAGAGTTAAGAGCCTCTTACAGAAAATTATCTGCTCGGTGATTGACAAATGCAAACTAGTTACCATGGGCCATTGTATCCTTTGACAGCTGCGCTAATTACTAGTATAACAAGGCAAACAGGTAAACGGATAAACGAGGAAATTGGACTTGGTTAGGTGGTTCAAGAGAGGATTTTTCAGGTTCACATTCCAAGTTGCTGAGTCTAAGAGTCTAGGTGGTAGTCAGAGAGGTGGTGTAAGAGGGGATCAGAGAATTTGAAGAGGATGTCTAAGAGGTGATATAAGAGGAGGTCAGAGAGGAGGTCAAGAGGTAGCCAGAAGCAGAGGTAGAGGCCGAGGTAGTGATGGTTTGTCCAAACCTACGATGAATCGCAATTCCTCTAAAGCAGGGTAATTTGACCACAATGTGTTATTCACGTGACTCACCCTAAGACATTAATCTGCCGATTTTTACATTTGAGCAACCATCAACCAACTATGAAGGGTACAATTTCAACACGACGAGCAGCCTTGTCTGAGCTATTCAAAGGCATAAAGCTTGCCAGTAGCAAGTCAGGCAGTAGGACAGGTGCAGGAGAAACAGAGAAATGGCAAATACCAGCACCATTAACACGGGAAGAAAGCAATTTAGCAGGAATGCTCAACAAGTATCTTGAGAGTGAACTTGAAAAGAATTCAAGTAAATCGCCAGTGACTGATCATTTTTTGGACTTGTTTACAGGCTTAAACATTATTTCTAGTTCGCCAACATCAAAGCATGGACGATTACATGATTTGAATGATTTGGAAAAGATTTCATTTTTGAGTAAATGTTTAGATTCTCAAGAGTTGAAGGAAGTTTTTGATGAACTTTATTATCATGGACGACTTTCAAGGGCAGTAGCCAGTTGTATATTGAAAAACAAGGCATTCAAGGATATTGAGCATGTTTCACAGTTGATTAATGGGCGTGGGAATTTACTTGGATGGACGATTGGTAACTGTTTTACATTTCAATTACAAATTGCCAACAAGTATTTCATGCTTGGAGAATATGAAAAGGCCAAATCACAGGTTATTGATGGGTTTGAAGGGTCATGGGTTCCAGTTGTTGAATCCGGACTGATTTCCAATGGAGTTTTACAAGGCTTAACTAAAGCTGTTTTGTTATTCAAAAGAGAGGATTTACTGGTTTCAATGGTGAAGCGATGGAATAAAGGAGATGAAAAGGTTTTAAAGAGGATGCTGGCAGTTTGGATTGAAGCCAGGAAACAAAATGCAGAGAATGTTGTTGTTCAAGTTGTTGAAACTGGTTTGAATTTGAGTCAAGCCAATTTTGATGAGTATCACTGTCTTTTATTCAAAAGTCTTGATCATCTTGGTGATAATACAGATTATCAACTGTTGTTGGGTGATGGAGTATTGGTCAAATTGGCTGATTTAGCATGTTCAACCCAGTCAAGACCTTTATACGAGTTATTGAAGGAGTATTTAGATGGCTTGATTTTAAAGAGTGATTACTCTGAGACTTTGTCGACTGCTTTAGCATTTCAAAAGCTTGAATCATTCAAGCATGATGAATCAGTTCAATCAGTTTCAGTTGGCGAAGGCACAGTCCTTGTATAATGAATAAATGAATAAATGAATAATATAAATATAATAAATATTGTAAATGTCAATCATGTCTAAAACAGCATCGTTCATTATAAGCACAAGTTCCTGTTTTTATCCAATTCTGACACGCTTTTGACCTCCATTTAGGCGGTCTATCAACTACTTTTAAATCACGTTCTCCATGTGCAAACTGACATTTATCACCATATGGACAAGAAGTTCCATTTGATTTTATAAATGAAGCACAAAGTTCTGTTTTATAAAGTTCAGTATTGACAACCAGTTTAGTCAATGATGAAGAAGGAGAGTCGAGTTTGCGGGTTAAAGCTGCTGCGTTTGTATTATGTTGACGAAGTTCGTCTGATTTACGGTGATGATGATGATGTTTTTGAGAATGGCGGCGTTGTCCATTAAAATGCTGCTGGAAATAAGAATCTTGAGAATTGTTCAAGTCCAAGCCTGACCAACGACTGTATTCATGTTGTTGTTGTGGTGGTGGTGGTGGCTGCTGTTGGAAATAAGGAAAGCTATTACGAAACTGCTGTTGCTGCTGTTGCTGTTGGTGCTGAAAAAGTTCGTTGATTGGAGTTCCAGGAGTAGTTTGACTTTGAAAGCATCTTGGTTGTGATGTTGACCATATACCAGAATTATCTCTTGGGAAAATTGTACTTGAAGAAGAAGAAGATCTTGATATTTGAGGAGGAGGAGGAGGAGGAGTACTACCAAATTGAAGATCAATGCTGGATAATGGAAGACAAGAAGAATCTGAAGAATAAGAATTAGGAGAAGCTGGTGGTGATGAAGAATTTAAAGGAGGAAGAGAATAATGAGTGGTAGGTTGATCATATTGAGATCCCCATAGTAAAGGAAGAGGTCTACAGTGAGTGTCAGGTAGTGACGAAGGAGACATTAGTTGTGGTGAAGCCATTTAAAGAGGA
>JAKTYJ010000247.1:0-12634 GCA_030674515.1 Geotrichum armillariae | reverse complement strand
CTTCGAGATCTTGTGTTGTATATTGTGGGAGATGGAAGGGCACCCAGCTGGTTGGCGATTCAAAACCGAACGGCTATTAAACGCGTAGTGAGCGTCATGATCCCGTCGCTATATCCTTCAGATTTTGGACTTAAAGACGTGAAGGCATACAAGCCAAAAGCAATAGAGCTATTGGAAAACGATCCAAGTCGGCATTTGAACTTTTTTAAATCTAGGATATCGCATATTTGGCCTGTCAGGGCCCCAGGAACAGCTGTAGGTCTACATTCACCAATTGATGAGTTTACATCAGTTCCATTGACCAAGGAAGAAAAAAAACAGATTGCAATCCAATCTACCATTAAGAAGGGGCAGAAGTTAAAATCTATAAACTTAGTGCTTACGCTGCCACAGATTCTGGATAATAACTACCCGCTTCATCCAGAGATCCCAGCATTGCCAAAAGGCACGGAAGTTGAACTGGAAGAAGGCTGGCTAGATACACAAGTGCCAAGGAATAAGGATCAAAAGCATAAAGTGTTTGGCTTAGACTGTGAAATGTGTGAAACCTCCTCTGGAAAAGTAGTAACCAGAATTACATTGGTATCTGAAGATAAAGAAACTGTATACGATGAGCTGGTTAAACCAGAGGAACCAATTATCGATTACCTTACGCGATTTTCAGGAATTACAAAAGAATTATTGGAGAATGTCACGAAAAACCTGGCTGAAGCCCAGCAAGACTTGCTCAAAATCATTTCGGGCCATGACATTCTAGTCGGTCATTCCTTGGAAAGTGATTTGAACGTATTGAAACTTCGACATCCTCTGGTTATTGATACTGCCATTCTTTACGGTTCTTGGAAGGGTACGAACAGGAAACCGGCCTTGCGACACTTGACGCACCAGTTTTTGAACCGCGAAATCCAAACAGGAACAGCTGGACACAACTCAGTCGAAGACGCAATCGCATGTCTTGATTTGGTAAAGATGAAGCTGGAAAATGGCCTTGAGTTTGGCACAAAAAAAGATACAAAGTCAATTGCAGACCGTCTGGCTACTTCTTCTCAAGGCAAAAAGTCTACGGCCGTAGTTGATTATGCTACCAGTAAATGGATCACAACTCCTGCTACACTTGTGGCATGCCAGTCCGACAGCGAAGTTATTGACCAAGCCAGCAGACTTGCGGGAAAACACAACTTCACCTGGACACGTTTACAAGAACTTCAAACACTCAGATCTACTGATGAATCCACAGAGGATTTAGAGCTTGCATTCAAGAAACTGGATTCCAATCTTGAAACCCTTTACCAAAGCCTACCACCCAACACCGCCATGTTACTATGGACAGGTCACGGTGACCAGAAGGAAATGCGGAGACTACAAGCTAAAAAACGGCAATACCAAATTGAGTATCAAACAAAAAAATGGAATGAAATCGAATCTTCTTGGACTGACCGTGACAACCAACTTTTATTGAAAGCGACCGAGCAAGCTCGCGCTGGAGCTGCGTTTATCTTACTCAAATCTGTTAAGCCTGAAGATATTTCTGTGTAATATAATAGAAACAAGAGTTAAACAAATATTTAAACAAATAATAAATATGGAGGAATGCTCTCTATTTGAGACGACTAGACAATTTTAAGAATCCTTCATTTCAACATCATCATTCGTACTTTCATTAGTAGTATCAGCAGATTTGCTTGGTTCGTCTGCCTTAGGCAGTTCAGGGTTCGTATCAGGAATAGCTGATTCTACCATGTCCACATCTCCAGTGCTGGTTTTTGGCGTTTCTGTGGGTTCAACGGGTTGTTCTACTATCGGTGCTGTAGTAGTTTCTGTCGTAGTTTGAGTGGATTCAGGTTCTGTGGCTGTTGGACCTTCTACTGGTACTGGCTTAGTTTCTTCGACAATATCGGAGGCTTTAGGTTTAGCTTCATTCGACGTATAACTTGAAATTGAAACATCTTCTCCACCACCTACAGCACCACGAATATCCGCAGCTGTCAGAGAACCACTTGCAGCTGGACCAACAGCATGAAATTTTCGACCTTGAGCGTGACTTGTTGCAGCTACTAGATTCACGTAATCGTTGTCGTCGCCATCTTTAACCGACACGAAATCATTTTGATTTTCAAGCTGAGCCCATACTTTAACCTTGAATGGCAATGTAGTAGGTACAGCAGACACGTCTTCTTCAGCACCACCTGTTGTCGTGGATCCAGCAGGGCTTTTAGTGACAGCAGTTGTCCCATTTGCCTTTCCGTTCGCGTTGCCATTGACATTTGGATTGCTAATAGGCAAAGGTGCAACCCAGGCGCGTTCCCAATGGACGACGGTTTCGTCTAAATCGTTGGCATAAGAAGCACCGCGTCCAGTCGACTGACGGTAAAGAGAGCGGCGATGTGATACCATTTGTATTTTTGATGAACAGTATAATTCGTGTAGCTGGATTAAATTCCCAGTGACGCTGAAAAAAGGGCTTCTGAAATTTCAGGGTAAGTTTGGGACGTCATTTTTCTTGGGAGTGAGCGTTTCTGGGGGACCATGACTCTTCGATATCAAGGATCCATATAAACCCGACATTTTCCCGTGTTTTTCTTCTTCTTTTCTTTAACTTTTCTTTCAAGACTAATTAATCGATACATATTCATTCAAAATGGCCCCCGTCGTTCTTCATTTGCGTGCTGAAACCAAGCCTCTTGAGCATAGATCTGCTCTTACCCCCACTACTACCAAGGCTCTTTTGGATGCTGGATTCGAAGTTTACGTTGAAAAGTCTAGCATGAGAACCTTCGAGGACAAGGAGTTCTCCGATGTTGGTGCTACTCTTGTTGAGGAAGGATCTTGGCCCCAGGCTCCCAAGGAGCGCCTAATCATTGGTCTTAAGGAGCTTCCTGAAGAAGATACCTTCCCCCTGGTACACGAACACATTCAATTCTCTCACTGCTACAAGGACCAAGGTGGCTGGAAAGAAGTTTTGGGAAGATTCCCTGCTGGAAAGGGAACTCTCTACGATCTTGAGTTTTTGGAAGACGACAATGGACGTCGTGTTGCTGCTTTTGGATTTCATGCTGGTTTCGCTGGCGCTGCCCTTGGTGTCCAGGATTGGGCTTTCAGACAAACGCACAAGGACTCAGAGTACTTTCCCTCTGTTGAACACTACCCTCACGAAAAGTTGCTGGTCGATGCTGTCAAGAAGGATCTTGATGCTGCCATTGCTGCCTCAGGTAAGACTTTGCCCAAGGTTCTCGTCATTGGCGCCCTTGGCCGATGTGGGTCTGGTGCCGTTGATCTGTTGAGAAAGGTCGGTCTGCCCGAGGAGAACATTATCAAGTGGGATATGGCTGAGACTGCCAAGGGAGGACCCTTTTCCGAGATTGTCGATGCTGACATCTTTGTCAACTGTATCTACCTATCCCAGCCCATTGCTCCTTTCACCAACTACGACGTTCTTAACAGCGATAAGCGAAATCTGCAGGTTATTGTTGATGTCTCTGCTGATACTACAAACCCTCACAATCCTATCCCCGTCTACACTGTCGCCACCACTTTCGACAAGCCTACTGTCATCGTTGACACTACCGCTGGTCCTCGTCTGGATGTCATTTCTATTGACCATCTTCCTTCTCTGCTCCCCCGTGAGGCTTCCGAGGCTTTCAGCACTGCGCTGTTGCCTTCTCTGTTGGCCCTCCCTCAGCGTGACACCTCTCCTGTCTGGACTCGCGCTAAGGCTCTCTTTGACAAGCACGTTGCCCGTCTTGCCTAAGTTTAATGTATATAACCCCTAATTTAATATTTATTAAGTCTAAGTTTTTCAAATGGATGATGTCTTGTGAACACTAAGAATAGTTTAAACGAGCTATTAAGCAGCGCTGAAAAGGTTTGCGATCCAAAATTCAAACCCCATAAACGGAAAAGCAATTTAAAAAAGCAAAAATGAGACATAATTAATTATAAAGCTAGTTAAAGAAATAATCATTAAGAGATCAAGAGAATCGGTGAATTCCAAATTTCAGTCGATGGAGCTTCAAAACGGCAAATGCCAACAGTCGGTATACAACAAGGCATATAATAATAGCTCCTAAATATTTTGGAACGGGGATTTTCAAACCAAACTGCTCCAATACTGCCTCACCGGTAGAAAATACACATTTTCCAGTATCTGGTTCTATTACTTGACCTTCACAAGAAATTGTCTTACCAGAAAAAGTTAAGTTGGTGATTATTCCAACGCCGTATTTGAGGGGAGATAACCAGTTGACGGCCTTGAGAACAGGAGGCATATCTAAAGACATGATACCAGCCATCATTCCTGCAATAGAGATAACGACAGAAACGACGTTAACAGCAAATCCTTCATGAACATCGAATTAAAAATAATACCAAGAGATTCGCCGCAATTAACTATAATAAACGTAGCGTACGAAGCAGCAAAGTATAATGAAACTGTTCGTCTGAGTCCAGGAACTATGAAGCCCAATGCAGAAAAGATAAAAGATGTCATGAATTCGAAAGGCATTTCCAAGGCAGTGTAAGCAGCAAAGAAAGAAAAAACTCCATAAATACCATCGTCGAATTCACGGTAAAACACTTCTTTTTCAGCTGGGTAAATAGCCATGTTGTTCAGCATACCAATATAATATAGAGAGGTGATCTGTTGGGCAAGTCCGAGACGATTGCTAATACCAACATAACCATCGCCTAATGGCGAAAAGAAGAGTACAAGTATAATACCAATGCTAGAAACTTGACTCAATCTTGCAATAATAAGATGAGGGCTTCTGAAAAAAGATTTTATGCTCCGACGAAGAAGAACAGTAAATGCCATGGTAGCGTTTGCAGTTCCTTGATAAGCGCCAAGTTCAGCAGGTAGATTAATAACTGGACGCTCCTCTAAGGCTGCTGAAGATAAATTTTGGTTGGAGAGTTCAGATTTCCAGGCATCTAAGAGTTTCGCGACACTAGCGCGAGAAGCTTTTTCTTTCTCTTCACTTTGTAGGTTTACTGAAATCATATCTAAAACATGATCGGCAGGGTTTGTGAGGTCTGGGCATGGATGTCCTACTTTAGCAAAATAAGGAAGGATGCTTGAAGACGGGCCATTGAATGCAACTTGACCACCCTTTGCCAGTAACAAGATATTTCCAAACTTTGGGAACAAATCTGAACGCGGTTGATGAATAGTGCAGATAACAGTAGGCCCTTCTTGAGCCAACGAGTTTAACACGGTTAGAATTGAGGCGGCAGTAAAGCTGTCTAGACCAGAAGTGGGTTCGTCCAACAGTAAAATTCTAGGATCATTCAGTAACTGAACACAAATACTCACTCGCCGTTTTTCACAGTATTTCAACCCCATTTTAAGAATGATATTATCGGCAATCTGTCTCTTTTGCTCGTTGGAAAAATGAGAGGGAAGGCGAAGATAAGCAGAATAGTACAAGGTTTCTCTGACTGTAAGCGCTGGCAATAAGCCATCATCTTCTTGAGTGACGAAAGAACATAAAGAGGAAATTACAGCCTTTGAAGGATGAGCCTGGTTAAAGTATACTTCACCAGAAGATCGGTACTTTGTGAGCAAAGTGGAGTTGAGTCTCTCGGCCATGAGATTCAGAAGTGAGCTCTTGCCAGATCCACTAGGACCAAGAATTGCATTGACCGAGCCATGTACAAAGCTTGCAGTAACTCCTTTCAATATGTCAACATCCTGCTTTTTGAAACCAAATAATGAGTTTGTAACTGAGAGCTTTAGGTCTTCAAGATCTACATTAACCTTTGTAAATTCCTATTCACGAAATTGCTCAAGCAGAGGGTCTTGAAAAGTTTCAATTTCATGTTGGGCAGATTCCGGGCTTTGGGCAACTGATATCTCGACAGGAATCAAGGCAAGGAAGAGCCAAGCACCCAGATAAAATGCAATGGCCCAACCAACACAAACAACAATGGGAACAGTTATCCAATTTTCAAGGAAGCCAGAGATGGAAATGACAAATTCTCCAGTAAATTGCAGACAGGCAGGATTTTCAGGGCTGGCGTTTGGATATGGACAGTCACCGAAATAGCCTTTAAATTGGTTAACCAAGCAAGCAGCAAATGCATAATATAAATATGAAACCCATTTAAACTATCGAACATATACAGCCATGTGAGAAGTATTGATTAAAAACCCACATACCAAGGATTGGACGGTAAACACAAGATTACCCAAAAGAGAGGCGTTTGTAAAGTCGCGAGATGTACTTGCACAAAACATGGCAAAACACATAGTGATATAATGCTGAATGATGTTAATGGCAAAGAAGATAAAAAACTGCCTTGGTGTACGCTGAAAGCCAGCCATGAAATAAAATATAGTAGAAAAAATCAAAGGGACAAAAAGGTCTTCAGTTAGACATTTAGAAAGTCTTCGGGAAATCAAGTAACCGTGGGCAGTGACGCAGCCTTCAGTTCGCTCACGATCAAATATATGCAGGTCTGTTCGGCAGAGTCTGTATATTTCGTAAAGTAGTAACAAGTAGCCCTGGGTAATGACAGCAATATAAATGGCACCCAGTTGACTTTGAATTCCTGCAAGAGATCCATCAAGTTGATAGAAAATCCATCCACACATTACACCTAATGTGATAGACTCAAAAAAAAGACCAGCATAACCCATTGGATCACGGTAAGAAATAACTAGATCTCTCTTTGTAAGTACCATGATTTCTCTCATTAAAGGTGCTTTCATAATTGCTTCTTTTGAAGCGAGGGGTTTAAGTGGAATGATGGGATCGAAATGTGTGGTATTCCACTCAGCGACTAGTTTATTTACTCGTTCAGTGGATTCGTTTTCTAGCTCTGGCGTACGAGAATCAATTGCAGACATGTCGATTAAAAAGTCTGCGGGATTGACATGGAGTGGAAGATAATGACCGAGAGAAGCAAAATGAGGAATAGCATCATTGACGGGCCCAGAATAAACAGGTCGGCCACCATTTGAAAGAATAGTAACGTAGTCAAATAGAAAGAAAATATCAGATCTGGGTTGATGAATACTCATGATGAGAGTTCTTCCTCGTTGAGCGAGACGATGACAAGTTTTGACAAGAAGGTAAGCGGAGCTAGAATCTAAGCCAGTAGTAGGCTCGTCTAAAAACATGACAGAAGGATTTGCTAGCAACTGGATTCCCATAGTAAGTCTGCGTTTTTCACCACCGGAGAGACCTCTATGTTGGGTATCTCCCACAAGAGTATTAGCACACTCTTTCAAGCCCAGCTCCAAGATAATTTCTTCAACCAAAGTGACACGCTCCTGCCTAGTAGTGGTTGAAGGTAGGCGAAGGTCAGCGGCGTAAATCAGAGTTTCGCGGCAGGTCAATTTTGGCTGCAGAATATCCTGTTGGAGTACAAATGAGTTTCGCACTTGTTTAAGGCCAGGTGTTGAGTTATAAAGCACGCTTCCTGAGAGTTCTAGGTTTGAGGAGCCCATACGATCAGCCAATACATTCATTAGCGAGGTTTTACCAGACCCGGATCCACCGATGATGGCCATTACAGAGCCTGCTGGGATATCTAGATTAACCGATTGTAAAATATGCTTGCGAGATTCATTTTGTGGGGTTGCTTGACCTTTTTCCGCATCAAAGTCGGTATCGGGTTTTTTAGAAAACCAATTGGAGGATAATAGCTTTGAAGCAGAAGATTTAGTAACTGAAACATTAAGATTTCGCACATTAACGGAGACGGGTTCCACCTCAATAAGAGACAAGTCTTTTAATTGCGATTGATGAGTATATGTGACCTCCAAATCAGACTGTCTAGAATCAGGTTTAGACTGAGGAAGTGGCGGGCTAAAAAGATTGTGAGTAGAAAGGTTCAAATCTCGTTATTATAACATACGAGAAGCTTTTAGGTGAACTGGAATGGTCTACACCAATCTCAGAATTGATAGAGCCCATAGTTGAAATATTGAAGATTATAATTAAAGAAGAGAAGATCTTGGAGAAGATTTCATCTTGTAGGAAGAGAGAAAAGAAAAAAATAAAAGGGAGAATTTTAATACGAGATAGCGTATAAATACGAGTGAACAACCTTTTAACAATACGAGGTTTCCGCATTTGCAGGATTTGCATTGTTTTGCGCATTTGCCCTTATTTGGCACCATCTGAGAACACCCCTGCACCAAATCCAGAAAAGTGCCGATATCCAATTAAACCTATAATCACGTGCTTACATATATATTATCTATGGCCTAAAGTCCATCGACCAGTATAAAGAATGAATTTGATATAAAAAAGAACAGGCCTTTGAAATACTTGAATACATTTAAAACGACTAGGGGGGATCATAAATTAAAGAATAGGTGCACCCAGAAATTGGTGTCATTGAATATGTAAATGAACGTTCATCATTACTTACTCCAGAGATTTTAACTGCATTATTCTATATACAAATCTAGAGCTTTGGATTACGAGCTTTGCAAATATGTAAAGGTCCGCAACCTTTTTAGTAGGAAAGTCTAGATTGTAGATTAATTATACCGATTCTTTTTCAACATAAGTCTGAAGATTAATACTCGATACGCGACTTGTATACTTTTGGTAAAACCAACATCCTAATCTAAACCCTAAAATAGCCCTAATCATTACCCTGAAGTAGAAACCCCTATTCTTTGGACAAGTACCTGTATCCTTTAAAACTAGAAAGTCGGTTCGATGGTCTAGTCGGTTATGGCATCTGCTTAACACGCAGAACGTCCCCAGTTCGATCCTGGGTCGAATCATCTTTTTGTACCTCTTTCATGATGTCCAGTGTGTTTTTTTTATATAGTGGAGATGCCCGGGATGGACCATGTTTATTATGATTCTACTGGTATAATCACAAATTAATAAATTTTGCAAGCCGCAGTGTTTTCTTAGCTTTTAAAAAAGTTTAAAATTAAAAAATTACGCTACAGAGATTGACGTTGCAGAAATTTAAACTCCATAAACTTGACGCGATTAGAAGGTCTAGCAAGTAAATGTAGATTGTTGAAAAGATATAAAACGCATGTCTAGGTTTGACAGGGAAAGCTTCTCAAAAATACATGCATCATTGTTTGCTGCAAAGCTTTTGTTACGCAATAAATATGTTACTGCAAAATCTGACTTGAGACATTGTTTGCATTGTAGATGCTTAACATCTATACCAACGATATCTCTTGACCTCATTGTATTCTGGTTTCACTTTTTTTCTTCTCAGATGTATTTTGTCTTTAAGCGAGGTACTGATATCTAGAGTTCAAATCATACCCAAAAATAAATAACTATTTAATATGTGATTATTAAAAGTATATTTTAACTTTTTATATTAATTACGAAAAAAAAGCAGCAATATGCCATGTATTACGTATAATGACTACAATATCTCAGTTGAATAACCTACAACCGGAGATACTACTTTAAATGAGTAAAATTGACTAACACTGGCCTCTCTCTCTCTCTCTCTCTCTCTCTCTCTCTCTTGTTTAAAAAGTTTATGACACATTATGGTTGCCAATGCCTCTTAGGTTTTTCTTACAAAAAAGAGCCTTTTTTAACCATTCCAAGAGTTTGAGCATCTGGAATATGAATTTAATCGTAATTGTGACTCCAAAATCACTCTCCAGACAAGTTGCAGATATACCATATACTAGAGAAGGTGGAATATACCATATACTAGAGAAGGTGGAATATATAAGTATCAAGACTTTTTTTTCGCGAATTTTCGACTTGAGACTTTTTTTTTTCTTTGCCAAAACAAAACAAGCTCAAAGTTTCGGTTTGCCTCGCCAGTTAAAAAAAAGTTGAGTCTAGATCTTGCGTGTGCTTAGCTTGGTTTGACAAATGTCTCTTTTTTTAGTTTTCCCAATTTTGTTTGTAACGCCTGGCCTGATTTGGTAATTAATGTAAAAATGTTATAGACATGTCTTGACTTGACCAGAAAATGTTTATCAGAAATTGTTTATAGACATGCTCGTCAAATCTAATCGAATAAAAAGTAAAAAATAAAAATGATTAATTTAGAATATATGATTCGACCGTGTTTAGAAAGCCTAAGAAAAAAAAACCTCATGGATACATCAGGTATCCAAAATAAATAATAAATTTATATAAAATAATTGTGCGTTTTCAAGAAAAAGTTTCAAGATTTTTGTTTTAACCTTTTGTTGATTCAACTTTGTTTTTTGTAGAATAATGCTTTTGGATCCAACTTACATGAGCAGGTATCCGACAAGCGCACCCACAGCACCCAGAATGTTGACCTGGAGGTTGGATTGTCCATTGACCTGGGCAATAGAAGTAGTAGGAACAATTGGGGAAACATGGGGTTGAGTGACCAAAGTAGAAGAGGCATGAGCACAAGTAGAGCATTTTTCAGTAACGGTGACAGGTTCAGAGGGCTTGCCAGGAGCAGTAGTGCCAGGAGCAGTGGTGCCAGGAGCAGTGGTGCCAGGAGCGGAGCTAGTAGGAGCAGGGCCGGTAGGAGGAACAGGGACAGAGCTTACAATAGTAGAACAAGGCTCAGTGACAGTGACGGTAGTTCCAGAAGACACGGTAGTGTAAGTAGTGTAAGAAGTCTTGGTAACAGGGGTGGCAGTTGGTCCTACGGGAGAAGTAGCAGGAGGAGGAGTAGAGGTCTCTACAATGGTAGAACAAGGTTCAGTGATGGTGACAGTCTTGCCATTGGTAGAAGTAACGTAGGTAGTGTAAGAAGTCTTTGTGACGGGTGCAGGAGTAGTGGCAGGTTCGGTAGGGACGGGACCTTGAGAAGTAGGAGGAACAACGGTGGTCTCGAAAGTAGAACAAGGCTCAGTGACGGTCACGGTCTTTCCTTCAGAAACAGTAGTGTAAGTAGTGTAAGAAGTGACAGTAGTTGGCTTGGGGGTAGGAGCAGGGCCTTCAGAGGTGGGGACGGGGCCGGGAGTTGTGACGTAGGTGCTGCAGGGTTCGGTCACAGTAACAGTCTTTCCTTCAGATACAGTAGTGTAAGTAGTGTAAGAAGTGACAGTAGTTGGCTTGGGAGTAGGAGTTCCAGTGGGAGTGACTGTGTATCCAGAGACAGGACAAGTGAAAATGGTAGTCTTGGGAACAACATTAGAAGGAATGATAGTTGAACAAGGCTCAGTAACGGTTACAGTCTTTCCTTCAGTAATAGTCTGGTAAGTAGTGTATTCATAAGTGACGCTGTGTCCATCGTAGACGACAGGGCAATCAGTGACAAAAACCGTAACGATGGGGTTAGCACAGTTAGGACTGGCGGTACAGTAGGTGACTGTAGTTGTAATGAGTTCAGTTTTAGTAATGTCTTTAGTAATGGTAGGACCAGCAGTAACACCTGTGGCAGTGGTATTGTAGCCAGAGAAGGCAGCCGAAACGGCAGAAGCCATGAGGGTTGCAGCTAGAGGAGTAAAGATCATTTTGTATCGGTGTTGAAGCGAGAGAAGATTTAAACGATGGTGATTAACGATGATGATTAGCGAGTGGGTTAGAGAAGGAAAAAAAAAAAGAGAAAATCGAGAAATTTAATGGGCTTTTATATTTGAGAAATTTCAGTGGAGGAGGTCTTATTTTGGAAATCTGAATCAATGCCGGCCGGAAGAATGAAAAAAAAATAAAAGAATAAGGAATAAAGAATACTAATAATAACCAATGAGAATTAGGTATTGCCATGTGTATTTATGCATGAGAAATGCAATATATTTCCTAATTAAGTATTCAAGTTTCTCCCTTTTGTTTATTTTTCTGGGGAGGCAGGTAAATCTTAAATCCAAAAGACCAAAAATAAGTGCTGCTTCGGTTTTTTCTTGTTGAATTCATTTGGATTAAAAGAACCAGCAGCTTAAATTTTAAGTCATTTGTTTAGTATGAATACCATGGAATGCTTAGAAATGTTTAGAAATGTTTAGAAATACTTGCTGAAGTTACTTGGAAATACTTACTGAAATTACTTAACGAGGAGGTCCAAGGCGTTGCTATTTGAGACATTGCTTAACCGGCCATCTACAGTATCTAGTATCTAGTATCTAGTATCTAGTATCTACAGTTTATAAAGTATCTAGTATCTACAGTATTTAGCAAGTTGTAAGTATCTAGTATCTACTTGTGCTCACTTCTATAAACAGATGCTCTAATATTAGTCAATACTGTGATATCATAGACATACCATATATCTTGGTGTAAATTGATACAATTGCTTTTGATTGGAATGAACATTCATTCATGGCTACATTTATGGTCATTGACTCGTATCTAGTTGAATACTTTGTACATGAATTGCCCACCCAAACATTTTGACTCAACCAGATACAAGCATTTTTAATGATACCTTCAATTTGATACATACTGTATTATGCTATTTGTATCTTTTTAAATGTCTCTTAATTCTTTGGAAATTTTTGGAAATTTTTCATGTCTCTTAGCACTTATCAGTTCAATACTTATTGAGAACATGAAGACTTCAAATTGCAAACATAAAGTCTGGCTCTCATTTAGCTGTTACATAAGCCCAACATGACTAAGCAACATTACCTAAGCTAGAAACCCTTGCCTTATTATGTTGTTCTTCCCTCTTCCTTCTCTTTCTGCCTTAAACTTCAACCCACTCTCGATCTCACACCCTTTGACCGAGTTTTTTTCATTTCCCTTTCCTCATCCTT
>JAKTYJ010000246.1:0-12621 GCA_030674515.1 Geotrichum armillariae | reverse complement strand
GTAACGAGATGCAAATTCTTCATAAGTCCATCGAGTAGGGAAACCATCACAAGATATACGAATAGTTTCCAAGACACCACAGGCACGAAGCTGAGAGAGGACCATTGGGCCATCAAACAACCAGGCCTTCTTACTCTCATTAGGCTTGATACATCGGATATAATGCACATTGGTGCTGTTAATAGTGTTCATAAGATCAATAAGAGAGCCCTTGAAAATACCACCCAAAGTAGGTTTTCTGTTAATGACACGAGACTTGGTTGCAGGTGCCTTTTCAGTAGATAATGCAAGTTCCTGGGAAAACTCCAGTACTCCCTTGAAGAATTCATTGGTGGTGGCAGTAAGCACCTCCATGTGCTCATCAGGAACTGAGTCACGATTCTTCTCGATGAAACCCTCAGACTCGTAAGTAACCTCCATGGCATAATGGTTAACAATGAAAGAGGTCTTGCTGAATCGGGGTTTCTTGAAAAACTTGGCATGATGAGGCTGGCTGAAGTTTTGAAAGAGCTTGTCAATCCAAGATTCATCAGAACCAGCAGGTAATCTAGACTCTTCATCCAGCAAGGACAGGATTCCGAGCTTGGCTTCAATAAGAGTAATACACGGCTGGTTATCCGAGAAGTCAATAAAGTTCCACTCAATTTCCTCCTTAATGTAGTCATCTTGCTCTAGCTTGAATACGTGCTGGTTAAATTCTTGCTGAAGCTTTTCGTTGGCGTAATTAATGCAGAATTGCTCAAAAGAATTCTTTTTGAAATGCTCAAAACCATAAATATCCAGGACACCAATAAAGTTTTTGATTTGTTCCTGAATTTCAGCCGTGCACAGGGATCGGTTGATGGAAAACACAAGCCAGTTAAAGATGGAAGAGTAAATGAATTTGGCAACGGAATCTCTGACAACCACGGATTGCTGATGATTAAGATTGGAAATAATTTTCTCACTTCTGGTGGTGATCTGTTTCTTAGTCGTCCACTTGGCAAAATTGACAGCGTCCAAACCAAGCAGCTCACAAGCCTTAATCAAGGATGGCTCATCAGAGTTGAGAATAGCGTTAGTACGAGTGGGAGTAATTTGAATGTTACCAATATGTAGAAGAGCAGCAAGGATTCTGAAAATGTCGGATTGAGTCTCGGCAGTAATTCCAATGGTTGCAAGAGCCTCTTTGGTAATGTTGAACTCTCCAGCATCATCAACGTTGGCAATCTTAGCATCTCCACCTTGATTAATGTAACTGTAGTCTTTGATTTCAGTCAGTCCCAACCGCACCTTTTCTTCACCTGTAGAACCCTCGATAAGCTGGTAGAAAATATGGTAATTTCGCTCAGTAGGAGGCTGGAAAACGAGACGAGATCTCTCCAAAAGGAAAGTTCTGATCTTGGCACCGATAATGTCAATGTCGTCGTTAAATAGAATTTCAAGGTATTTACCGAAACGAGATGAGTTGTCGTTTCGTGTGGTCTTTGCGTTACCAAAAGCTTCCATAATAGGATTGGTAGCCAGGATTTGCTCCTCAGTTTTGCTCATGGCTTCAACAGTGTTAAAATTAGACCGCTTCTTAGGGCGGTTGGGGTCTTCAACAGTAGCAAAGTATCTCATAATGTACTTTGCGCTGGTAGTTTTACCAGCACCAGATTCACCGGAAACGACAATAGTCTGGTTACTGCTATCTCTCAGCATTCAACGATAAGCATCTTCAGCAATGGCAAACAAATGTGGTTCCAACTCGCCTCGTCTTTTGCCAGAGTAGGCTTGGATGATATCAGAGGTATACAAACTGTCTATTCGCTGGAAAGGATTTGTGGCAATGAGGACAATACCAGAGTAGGTATAGATATTGAGTTGGCCATATCTCATACGAATTGCGTGCAAAACCGCAGGCTCGTTAAGGTATGACAAACTTGTAAGATCTTCCGTTGCTTCAAGAATAGGAGGGTTTCTGAGCGGAGGGAGTGTCTCACTATCAGCTTCAATTTCATCTGCGGTGGTATTCACGGTAATTTTCTAGGATAGTTAGTCGAGAGAAACCCAACTCTTTTGCTATTCACTTACCGTTGCATCTTCATTTTCGATAGTAAGGACAAGTAAAACTTTAGGGCCATCAACGGTCTTATCAGAAACGACAGCGCCGATCCAGCCTTCGGTGTCATCTTTGACCCAGCAGCGGCTATGCAAGAATGTTAGACTCAAGATCAGGGATTTGAGTAGGGGTGACCCACTTAGGCCACGCCATCTAAACTGGAAATTCTAAGGGGTCCCATAAAGCCCATTTGGGATCAAGGAACACAAAACAGAGAGAGAAAGAGAGAATATGAAGATTGAGGTAAAAGAGAATTCCCTTGAAGTAGATGATATTGAAGAAGGTAGTAAGGCTTAAGAAATCAGAGAGACCAAGATCAGAGACTCGAGCGATCAGGGGAATTAGACAGATCAGAGGGAGTTAAGGGTTCTCTGACCAGATCACGACTTGATTCTGCCAAAGAAATGAAGAAGAATAAAACAAAAAAAAAGAGAACTTACGTATCAACATCATATGAAGACACCATTCTTGTAGTTATAAAAGAAGAGGTCTTGTGGTGAGTAGGGGGGGCCAGGGGAGAGAGGGGAGTATTTGCACCTGATATGGGTTGTTCCAGGCGAACAAAATGCTAATTCTTCCTCAACTTTCAGAAAGTTCTTGATCTATAGAAGAACTAAGCTGAGCAAAGAGATTGAGAATGAAAAGTTAAGGGGAAAATGTTATAGGTTCAAGAGGAAATGTATTTCTTATTAAATCTCAGGATAATAATAAATAATTATATTGGTACGAATTGCCTAACCCTTCAAAACGGGTGAGGGTAAGGATACTTATGATAGTTTTCGCCAAAGCAGTAGGCCAGCAGCCTACCAGCCGAGAAGCATTCATCAAGTATGGTTGTATCCATGTAGAGAAAAGAATT
Source organism: Geotrichum armillariae (assembly GCA_030674515.1). NCBI lineage: Eukaryota > Fungi > Ascomycota > Dipodascomycetes > Dipodascales > Dipodascaceae > Geotrichum > Geotrichum armillariae. Next base: position 9,679 of record JAKTYJ010000246.1, on the reverse strand, counting down.
TACGAAAAACAATCGTTACATTATAAATTTCAGAGATTCCAAGTTCATTTTGAAATAAATATTTGGCTTGATTGAAATTATGTAAAGACATGGAGAGATAGAGAGTTCAGGATGCAAAAATGAAAGGAAAGAGTTGAATTGTTGGTATTTACTCCTGTCGGGCTTCTCTAGCAGCCAGCAGCTTTTGTACTCTCTTGTTGTTGAAATCAGCTTGTCGTTCACGAACATTCTCAGCCCAAACACCGAGACCAATACCAATAAAGGCAGCATACATGTATCCCAAAGGTTTAAAGGTCAAAGGCTTGTTTCTGATACCTCTAGCAAGACCGTTGGTAGCCACGCCTAGAATTGTTAACTATGAAATCAAAATACCACAAAAAAACATACCCATGACAGCCCAGATTCCGAGTTCTTCGTAAAAGCCCATTATGATGATTGTATTCTAGTTTGTTGGAAGAGGAACAAAAGTGTTTGACTTCAAGAGACTGGAGGTGGTGGGAGTAAACCATTGTAAAAGTCCTCATTGGCTGGTAAATTTCATTAGTACTGAAATATACACTGTACTTTTGATTTTGCGGTATAGTTCAGCACCTTGGGAAAAGTCACCAAAAAACTTTTGCCCGCCAAAGCTCCAAGGCTCGCCAACTAAAGGATCAAAATGTCGACCCCCGAAAAGAAGTTAACACCAAAGGAGCTTAAGGCCCTACGACGAGCCGAGAAGGTAGCAGGCAGAGGTGAAGATGCGGTCAAGCCCCAAGATCAACGGCCGCCTAAAGATGGCCAACAAAAGGGGCCAAAGCAACAGCAACAGCAACAACAAAAGAAGAATGCTGGCCCTGTGAATACTGTCACTGAGGCTCCCGTACTGGAAAAAAAGATTGCATTGTTTGGTCATTTGGAAGAGGCTAGAAAGATCACATCGGCCGCGGCTCACAAGGAGGTTCATCCTACAATTCTATACCTGGCACTACAGATCTCTTCTTTCAAAGTAGTTGGATCATTCGAACGATGCAAGTCCATGCTAATTGCGTTTAAAGATGTTATTAGAGACTACCAGACTCCTGAAGGAACCACATTGACCAGAAATCTGACAAATCACTTGAGCCACCAAATCGAACACCTCAAGTCGGCACGACCCTTGAGTGTCAGTATGGGAAACGCTATTCGATGGCTGAAACTTGAAATTACTAAACTCGGAATTGACATGACGGATGCAGAGGCCAAGGAAAACCTGTCAGATGAAATTGACAACTTTATTAGAGTCCGTTTGGAATACGCTGACCGCGTGATTGTGGAGACCGGCGTGAACAGCATCAATGATGGCGATGTTATTCTGACATATGCATGCTCACATGTCGTCAAGTCTACTCTGATTGCCGCACACGAACAAGGCAAGAACTTCCGAGTTGTCGTTGTGGACTCCCGACCGTTATTTGAGGGCAAGCCTCTTGTGCGCGATCTGGCCCAAGCCGGTATCTCTGTCACTTATGTGCTCATTACTGGACTGTCATATGCTCTCAAGGACGTTACAACTGTGTTTTTGGGTGCTCATGCCATGTTGTCCAACGGTATGCTCTACAACCGAGTTGGAAGCGGTATGATCGCCCTTTCAGCTTATTCTAAAAACATTCCAGTGGTTGTTTTGTGTGAGTCAATCAAGTTTTCAGATCGTGTCCTGCTAGATTCCGTTACTTTCAATGAGCTGGGCTCGCCAAGCGCTTTGACCAACTTATCTATAGACCCAGAGGGAGCTGAGATCCCATCACCAGCCTTGCAGAACTGGCGGGATGAGCCCAAGCTTAACATTTTGCAAGTGCTTTACGACGTTTCACCTCCTACATTCATCAAAAAGGTCATTACAGAGGTTGGCAGTTTACCTCCTAGTTCGGTTCCTGTGGTGCTACGGGAGTACAAGTCGGGGTATTGAACATTTATTTAAATGGAAGTCATTTAATATATTTTTTTGTTTGGCATTCACACCATGTTGGCGATAAAGGAAAACGCAGTATCGATCAGTAACTGTACAATAACTGATACATGTCCGTAGCATTGCGACACCAATACCCCAAGAACACATGGAAAGATAATAAATATTCAGAACCTCAATTATACACTTGAAATCTCAATAATATTAAAATTGGTCAACTTTTAATCTGTCAAGTAGTTTTTTAGCATCAACATGCTTGGTTTAGTTTTGTGACGCGATACCGCTTTTGTCAATCAAGAAAAATCAAGAAATAACTCGTGTTTTTGTAGACATTCACAAAGTTGAACATATTAATTTTAATATTATACTAAATATTATCAAATCCATCTATTCAGGCCAATTCTTGACGTCTTTTTGGCTTAGTGACATGCGTGGGAATGTTTTGACCTTTAATATCCAAGTAGTAAATAGCCAAAGGTTGTAGAACGGCAATCAAACAAGTAAAGGTTGAATTAAATACAATGTCAAATGAAGCTTGCGTTTGGGATTTAGTATGTTTGAGCTTTATTTAGCGTGGTGAAGAGACTTTTTGGAGGAAGCTATAAGTGTTTGGCCCTGACGAGTTAGTGTTTAGTTCCTTGGGATTAGAGTGTGATATAGACTTACGATATCTTGCGCTTGTCGATATCGGCGAGTGGCTTTGAGTAAATAAAAGTCTTAAAGATGCAAAAGTATGCAATGTCTTGTTTTGTTCATGAGAGTGAAGCTTCTGAAGAGAGAACTTCTATAAAGACAAAACAAGGTGTTCTAGCCGTGATGAGGTTTGCGTGATAGCAATATGAAGCTTAGTTTTGAGTTACAAAGATTCTTTTGAAGTCTAATACAGCTAGCTAGTCCAAAAAGGATTATGTATATTATGTATCTTAACACAGTATAGAGAGCTCATGTATTAATGAAATTGCAAAGCCATTCCCTGGTTTACAACTAAACCATCCTCACACCTAAGATTTACACAAATCAGAAAAGTATAAACCACTGGGATATTCTCTCTCCTGTAGTAAACTCGGTCAACAGGTCAAAAAAATGTCAAATTTGGATGGCGAGAGTGATTGTGATGGAACCTGGAACTTTGGAGACTCTCCATTTTTTTCATCCGTTTGCCAGAGATGAAATGTATGAAATATCTAATTTTTCGCATGGAAGTCGATTTCCTTTTTCTCATTTAGAAATTGAACAATATGGAATCATATGGATATCATTTATGATTCGGGAAAAGGCTGAGTGGTGGATCAAGTACAAGAACTCCGAGACTGTGTGGCGAAATGGTGCAAAGAATTTTCTTACCCGAAACCCGAACTATACAATTACGTTTATTACGCCAACTCTTTAGTTCAAAACCTGGGGACAACTTCATACCCAAAGATATTTGACTGTGTCATTGCTGAACTTGAGTACCATGAAAAAGTGCGCGAGGCACTGGAGGAACATAGCAGATTGGACCTATCGATTACATATTTATATCAATACGACCTTACCCCAATGATTCCATTTACTGGACTAAAAACTGAATTGGTGGGAGTAGCTAGTCAGTATCATAGTTTAGCAGAGCTGTTTACCAGATTTTGACGATTTTTTTGACAATCTCAAGCACATACGTGATCATATCGGTGTCTCCACAAGTTTTCAATGGCTGCCATCTGTGTTTGACATAAGTAGAAAGGGAAAAGTTATAATCAAGTCATATATCAACAAACTTCATCCCGAACATCATTTCGATTTATATCAACCGATTTTTGATATTTTTGCTTGTGCGATTCCAGCTATCAATGGCGCGCTGGCACAATTTGAGTGCCCAGTGAGACAGAGGCTTAGAGCACATGCAACCCCGCAGTTTTGATTATCAGATGGAAGTAATTCAGAGCACCGTAAGATGCTTGTATTCTACATTGTAAATTCATACAGTGAGAGAGTGATTACGACCGACCAGGTGCCATCCCAACAACTCAACTGGTGGCTAGACGCTTTCCACAAAAAGTCAAGCTTTCTTACCACGCGGTTGCCTGTAGAGATAGTTGGTTTAGTTGTCAAACAAATTGAATTGGATATTGATGTGCCGTCCAGTAGGCTGAGTAGAGATTTCTGTGAGAGAGCACGAAAAAAAACCAGAAGCAAATGGAATTGTTTGATGGATTGTTTTCATTAGACCAACGACTCAAAAATAGTGATTTTGAGGAGGACTGCGGTTATAAAAAGGTGATAGCTCAATCGAACCTTTGTCACCGTTGTCGGTCACTAGAACTAAATAGTTGTGGGCGTTGGAGAATTGTACATGTGGAGTTCCTTCTTCTGGTTATTACTTTTGGTAATTTGTTTTCAGTTAATCAAACCTGCTGTAAGCTTTGTTTAATTTGATTAGAAATGATTTACAAGATTCAAGTACATTATACCGTATATATCTAAGCCAGTTCCTTTTAATAGCACTTACAAAGTCCAAATACTTGACAGCCGCGACATGATTGTCATCAAATGTCGCTTTGAAAAAAATACCTATTCACAAACTCTAGTGATTTCACTGAAGCTCATTCAAGTTAAACCTTTGCATTGAATCGCAGGCCAACCATTGTGTATCTTGACATTAACAGAAACACAGTCGTGCCCACATACAAGCATCCTGTAAAGATAATCAAGTTGTCATAATTTGAACCTTTAATCAAAGCACCTGATAAGGGCACACCCAAAAGTACACCAAACGAAGTAAAGAAAAACATGGTCCCATACCGTTTCCCGTAATCTTTAGCTTTACAGATCTGGCCACAACAAACCGGTGCTAATGATAGAATAGCACCGTTGCAAAACCCATGTAAAGCTGAGAATGTGATTAAAGCACCTGTGGATTTGCCAAAGGGAAGCCAAATTAAAAAGATGGTAAGAAAGGCCATGATGCAAATTGCAATTAAAGTGTTGAACCGACCGATTTGGTCGGCTAATACGCCAGGAAGCCACCGTCCTGCCATGCCCATGGAATTGAGGATAGTAAGTAGTGTGTAAGATAGAGTTTCAGACTTGCCTTGGGCTAAGGCATATGAAGTCAAAAATGTTACACCGTTGACCACAGCCAGCTCGCCTAAGAAATTGGCAAGCGTTAACCACACAAATCGCATATCTGTAAGAGACTTGAAATCGATAATATTCTCCACCTTGAACTGAAACTCAGTTCGCTCTAACCGCGGTTTCATAAGTGCAATAGCAGTAAGTAGGACAAACAGACAAATGAACCCGACACACCGGATTGCCCAGGCAAACCCAACAGATGCATACATGGATCTTAAAATGAGCGGGAAAATAACACCTCCAAGGCTGCCTCCAATTGTCGCAGCTCCTAGCGCTGTACCTCGTTTATAATTAAACCAATGGCCCACAATAGCAATCAATGGAGTCATGAGCATACCTAATCCAATTCCACTACACACAGCCAGGGACAAGAAAAACTGATAGTACTCTGTTGATACCGAGACCATCATGATCCCAAAAACGTAGAAACCTGTGCCAATTATAGTCAAATGATAAGGGCCAAACGAATCAAACATGGGGCCTGCTACACCTGATAATACGTAGCCAAGAAAGATGAACACGGAGAAAATCCATGATACTTGAGATTCAGACATGTTTTCAAGCTGATTTATGCTGATATAAGCTTGTAAAGCACCAATGGAGTTGATGAACCCTAGTACTGCAATAAGGCCAAAGAAACTGCCTAACACTACACGCCATGCCATATAACCACCTTCTGGAAATGGGTCCGAGTCCTCTATCAAGATGTTTGGTGATGTGGGTTCTTCAGTTTGGGCACTAGCAAAGACATGACTTAACACTGATTCATGTGGGGCAGTTGATGAAGTAGCTCCTCCAGTGGGGTTCCATGGAGTCAGTTCAATACCATGATCGTTTTGAGTGTGTACACGAGAGAGCCGGGACAGCGTCTTGTCGAGGCTCGGTATATGCTGAACTGAATCTATTTCATGGTCAATAACGTCGGTCATTTTGAATGTGAGAACAAAAAAGAAGAAGAGAAAGTAAAATAGGTTGATAAAAAGTTTCTCCAGTGCATTTCCTCTGTTACTCTGAGTCTGATTACATTTACTCGGTGAATCGAATGTGTCATAGATTGAAAGAAACCTCGAGAAGCCGACATTCAAAGCAACTTTATTTCGCGTATAATTTTTTTTTCCAGTCGGATTGGACCATTTCCACCGCCGCACGAGTTACGCGTTTCAACTTTTCAAAACAAGAGCTGTGACGAGACGAGCAAGCCCTGGTTTTTACATGGTTCATTCCAAGGAATGAAAAGGAATGAAATAGTATATAAAGATCAATATCCTCTTTTTTTTTTTCCTCTTCTTCTTCATTAACTTTTTTATTGCTTTTACAAAAGCCTCAATTTACTCAAGTTTGTAATACACTTTTACAATGTCAGTCGAAGCAGAACAACAAGCTCCCTCCTCTTCTCCCACCAAGGCTATTCTTAAAAAGTGTACTAAGGATTCACCAGCTGTTGAAGAAACATATGTTGCAGGCGTCAAACGGCATATTGGTGACGTTCAGAATGAGGAAGCTTCTTTTGGAGAATCAGTAGAGGTTGGAGCCGATGGAAAGGAATTGGACAAGTCTGCCACTTCACAGGAAGACAAAAAGGTACCTACTACTCCTGAGGCCTCTACTGATGGTACTCAGGACATTGAGGGTTCGGCGGAGAAGAAGTTAAAGCTTGATTCTAGTGAGGAGGTTGAAGAGAAGCAAGTTGAAGAGGAGAATACAGAGGAGAATACAGAGGAGAATAAAGAGGAGAATAAAGAGGAAGAGGAAAAAAAGACGGCAGCGGTGGAAGATGACGCCTCGTCTTCTTTAAAATATGAATTGTTGTCTCAGTCTCCAAAGGAAGAATCATCTCAGAAGGAAGAAAAACTTGAGGCTGCTGTTCCTGCTGATGGTGAAGTTACCGAAATTGAAATAGTTGATATCGAAGCTGAGGCTGAGGCTGAAGATGCAGCTCCCGCTGATGTTGTTGCTGAAGTCGTTGATACTGCTGAAACCTCTGATCATTTACCCGAAACAGTTTCATCTGAAGCACCTGGTATCATTGAGGCTGTTGAAGAGACCAAAGAGGCTGCAGTTACTACCCAAGATGATCCTCCTTCCGCCTAATTTTTATTTTGACGGAATCACTGGGCTTACCAGTATTTCATAGTTATTTAAAATAAAATTTATTATTATTTATTACTATCATTTATACAAATTATCTACTCCAAAAATCTACTGACGCTCATAAAACAACAAATAGGCTCCACTTTCTTCTCTCAACACATCTTTTGTTGAACATTCCCATGTTTTGTCATCACTTATTTTCCACCATTCATAATGACTCTGGGGTGCAACCTCTGGTCCAAAGAATAAACTAGACGCACTTGGCGGTAAAGGCGAATGCGACACTGACGCAGCGGCGGATAGGTTTAAAGAGGAAGAGTTTAAGGAAGAAGAGATGGAAGAGGGTTCATGTAAGGAAGAAGCACTGACGTCGAGTTTGGGAATGGCAATTTTGGACCGATGGTCTTGAGGATATGGCAGTTTATCATGGTTATCTTGTCCATCCACTTCTGGTTGCTTATTAAAAGTAGCGGTTGCGTTAAGTGAGGAATTGGAAGATGAAGTAGGTGGTGTCGAATCAGAGCTACTTGCTTCCGGTTTCACTTCTGGTGACGTCGGGGGAACTGGTTGCGGAGCTGGCTCAGTGAATGACGGCAAGTGTTCGACCCACCAATCCAGATTCTTTCTCCTAAAGCACTCGTAATGCCCCGCGTAGTGTGTTCCTTTATGTCTGATCATGGCCATTAGTTTATATGTGACCTTTTTTCTATTCCCCAAGAGCTTTGCTGTCATTTCCATATTCTTTGGCGATTCAACACCATTTGGTTGCTGTTCCATGAGCTCGAGATACTCGGACACAGTCACTTTGCATGAATTCCGCGACGCCCCGTAACCGCCATAGATGGACCGAGAGAGATGGATACTCAGGATTTGCGGTAACCGGCCAAACTGCATTGATTTAGCAATAGGCGAAGTTACACTTCTAGGCAGGCGGGCTTCTAACTCCTCAGGCAGGTCTGCAAGTTGATGATCGCTAGCATAATTGCGGAGTTCGTTGATAAGCTCTTGATTTTGGGTTTGGTTTAATACATGTTGGACACGACATTTTGTGCATCCGTAGTCCTTGATGAACTCGGGCGAACTGACTTCATTCAACAGATCGGTTAAAAGAACACTCCTTTTTTGAGGCACCATGAGCGAAAACACGATAAACGTACTTGATGATTTCGTGGGCGAATAGCTACACTTTGAACATGTAATTCTATCAATGGTAGTTCCCTGGAACGGGAACTCTGGAATGATCACACCTTTGCTAGGACTAGCTGCGTGTAACTTGATAAGACGCTCGTGTTCGGTCTCGAGTGTTTCTAGGATCAAGTGTAAGAGCTCATGTGCGTCATGCTGGTTTCTGGAAATGTGCGAGTTATAAAACTTTTCAAGGACATGCAAAAATGGCCATGGCGATAATGATTTAGCTGAGAGAATAGGTTCGTTTAGTAGAACCATGGTTTTACCTAACGCAATGGTTAAACCTAGCGGCGCGGATTCGATTCCCTTGGGATTACTTTTCAGCGATGGCTGTGGAGTTTCAGGCACCACGGAGGCGGCGGCTGAATCATTTGGCGGTACTATTAACGCCAAATGCGAAATATACCCATATAGAATCCGGAGTGAAGCCAATGCTTGTAAATTGGAATTTGCAAAACAATCATTTGCAGGGTTTAATAAGCCAACTGTGTATTTCCCTGCTTTTTTCTTGCGTCGAATCAGCATCATTTCGTCTTTTTTTTTATCCTTAAGCCTTGTTCGTGTAAACGCAGAATCAGCAATAGACGGAAAGAAAACGTAGATAAGCGTCGAAGTGCCAATCAAGTAAAGTGTACACTTTTGCCAGGAAACACCGGTGAGTCTATGTTGTAGCGATACAGGAATGAATGCTTGACTTGTAAACTGCAAAACCCGCACCAAGTAAGTCGTAGCTTGTTTAGAGAGTGTCGTGTATAAGTCAGTTGGTTCCTGTAAATCTATAGTTTCAGAAAATGTATTGACAAAAGTTGATATGAGTCCAGATATTGAATCTAGTGATGTGCTCATATTACACCCACTAAACTTTGAATGGTCAATGGTTGAGAAGGCAAGTTCACCATGAAGCGCGTTGCGAGTTGCAGAAAGGGAGGAGCGGAAAAAGGCAGTAGTAATTCATGGTCATGTGATGGTGCTAAATAACACGCAGACCAAACTTTTTTCACTAAAAAAGGCTGGTATCACAAAGATTTGAATACTTAAGAAATCGGTTTGTTGGGTTGAACTTTTTTTTTCTTATTTCTTTCTTTCTTTCTGATGCTCTTCATGTGAATCTCTTATAACTTTTGTTTATTTCATTCTGTGCAGCACCCTGTGCCTACGACCATGGATCTTCGATCAAAACCACTAAAGCCAGTAGTAGCAGCTGCTTCGGCTTTTTGTCTTTTCAATTCAACAAACAAGGATGGAACACGTCTAAATCCACTGAAAACCCATTAAAAAGATTAATGAAAAGCCACTGAAAATAAAGAAATCGTAGATTCAAACTGTCAAAAAATGACAAAAAAAATGAAAATAAATGAGAAC
>JAKTYJ010000245.1:0-12659 GCA_030674515.1 Geotrichum armillariae | reverse complement strand
TAAGCAAAGCTTGGTCTGGAAAAGTCGGGCTCACTCACGTTATCTCTGTATGTCCTGTAAACAATCGATTTCAGCATAGCGTGAGTGTTCGACAACTCCAGCACAAGGCCTTGCAATGTTCCCAGTAGCGTTCTGAATCTGAATTGCTTGGGAAGTTGACTAGATTGGCCTGATACTCAGAATAGGGACTGCTGATGTAATATCCAGAAGTCTCGTCGAGCATTAAATAATCGCATATCTGGAGTAAAATCTCCAGAGGTAGATCAGTCAACAAAACTGCAGTCTTTATTCCGCAATTAACAATGGCAAGATTGGTAGGGGGTAGGTAGGTAGGTAGGTAGGTAGGTCAAGTCCAAGGAGAATAGATTTCAGCGTAAGACTTGTCTTTCCAACTTTCAATTTAATGTATCACGCGATATGGAGTTTCAGAGCAGAAAGTGTAAAATTGGAGGGGAAACAGCATTTTGTTGTAAATCAGGTAATCAGAAAGAACTAAAAGGTAAAACATTCGAGTTAGACTGTGTAGTAGACAGAGCAATATGGGGCGATGTTAGGATATCAGAGCGTAGTATAAGGAAAATAGGTGTAATAACAATTAATTTCTTTTTGATTACATGATTTACAACACATTTCATTGCTAAATTTCTAGGAATATGGTCAAATTGTTGAATCTACTGGATACCTTTAGCTGGTAATCTTTTCAACGCGGATAGGATTAATACTATTGCATGGCTAAATTGTCTAGATTTTTATTTTGTTTTCATGTCTTTTGTTTGTTTCTGACTACTTAACTTCTCTCCCTCAGGTCTGTTTTGTTACTGTTCAAGTCAGCAGCGCTGCTTGCGCTTTTACCAGGAAATTTCCCTCTGGTGATCAGTGATCAGAGAGGAGGTAAAAAATAGAAATTCTGTTGTTTGGCGAACACCGATTAACTAAAATTTATAATCAAAAGTTATTGAAACTGTTTCGTATTGCTCGGAGTTGATAATCAGACGAATATATAGAGTTTTATAATGCTGGCTAATAGGTAAGTCAAGGGCTAGGGTCTATGAATTAAGAAAGTATCACAAAAGCCCATGATTGCCGATAGGCCTTTTAAGCTTTAGGCTATAATAACCTATATGAATTATATTTTTTAACCAGGTATACGCGCCAATATCATGTTTGGTTTTTTGATTCTCTGTTAAAAATACCATACTAAATACTTGTTCATCCTAAGAATTTTTCTATACATTATTCTTTCACTTTTCCACCTTTCCATCAGGGTTGCCATTTCTTAAGGAACTAAAATTGTAGTTAACAACTGCAAACGCTATTTAGTTGACACTCAGTCGCAAGCGAGATATTAATGTGTGACAAAACGGAGAGCAGTTAGTCGTATTGTAAATCTACCTAAGTGAAACATATTTGCGGGTCCCACGACACCCTAGGAAATAGACTTGTAAATAGTCCGCCTTCAGTCAACTTGTTGACTTAACCAAGTAGATATCGGGGATTTTGAACCGCATCCAGTATGCACCAACATCACATAGGGTGCAGCCAAAATCGCTCAATGAACATTTGCACTTGATAAAAAGGCCTTACCTTCGGTTACTGAGCCAGCTTAGAATCTTGCAAAAAAAACTCACGCTCTGAAACAATTTCAACAAAGCGATATAACTTGTTATATCTCTGAATTGAAACTATTTATACAATATGGATCTCACAAAAACTGTTTTTAGACATTGTTTTCATGGGTGAACTAGTTTTCTAGTCGAAATACTCATTATCGAGTCATTCGAGTGCTTCGCTCATACAACATGTAAGATTTCGAGCTCGGAATCCCTAGAATTCAGACCTGCTTAACTCTTGAATATATAACTTTTTGTCTGGTTATTGACTATTATTCATCCATCTCGACCAAGTCTAACTAGCTTCTGCTATCTTTGCTAGATCTGTTATCCGCACTTCCTCCTTTAACCGCGTTGTTCATACTTTGCTTTGCTTTTATTTCAAACCGATTACTTCTCCATTAAATCCACTATTCCTTGTGGCCCAATGGCAAGGCGTTCGCCTACGATTTCTTTCAGAAACGTAAGATTGGTCACAGCGAAAGATTCCAGGTTCGACCCCTGGCAAGGAAGATTTTTTTTATTTCTCACGGAGGTTACAGGCCTAGGGTTTTGCGGGTGGGGTATGTGTAGACGATAGGGTGAGGGGATTTCAAGACTTGCTCATGAATTTTAGCAAGTCATCCTTGTTCACTAATGACCATGTTTTTTCAAATAATTAAACCATTAGCAGTGAGGCAATCTTTGATGGCACAGTTATGGACAGGAGTGCGAAACATGTCATACGGTAGAAAAGCAAGTGATCGGTTAGCAGGAAAGACCGTTTTATTGACAGGAGCTTCTTCTGGTATTGGTAAAGCTACAGCCTTAGAACTGGCAGGAGCAGCAGAAGGAAATTTGAAATTGATTCTTTCAGCTCGCCGGGTGGATCGGCTTCAAGAATTGAAACAACAGATTGAATCTGAGTATCCTTCAATTAGCGTGATTGTGCTACCGCTTGATGTTAGCAAGTTTGAGACGGTGAATTCGGTTGTTGAGTCGATACCAAATGGATTTAAAGATATCGACGTACTTATCAATAACGCAGGAATGGTATTTGGAACAGAAAAAGTTGGCGAGATTGCTCAGAATGACATGGCAGTCATGTTTAATACAAATGTACTTGGATTGATTACGCTTACTCAAGCCATTGTACCAGGGATGAAGACACGAGGTAAAGGGGATATTTTAAACTTGGGTTCTATTGCAGGTCGAGATCCATACCCTGGTGCATCTGTTTATTGCGCAACCAAAGCTGCGTTAAGTTCTTTTACTCATGCTTTAAGAAAGGAACTTATTGATACTAGATTAAGGGTTATTGAGGTGCAACCAGGTGCGGTTGAGACAGAATTTAGCGTGGTTAGATTCAGAGGTGATAAGAGCAAGGCAGATTCTGTATACAAGGGGACGGAACCTTTAACACCTGAGGATGTTGCAGAGCTCATTACCTTTACATTGACTCGCAGGGAAAATACAGTGATTGCAGAGACTCTTGTTTTTCCTTCACATCAGGCATCTGCCACTCATCTTTATAGAAAAGAGTAAGTCTATATTAACGAAGGAATTTCAGGACGATATTGTTGAACTTGATATGATTGTCCAGATATACATGGTGACCAGCTTGTTCCACAACATGGAACTCTGATTTCTGGTTTGGATTACCTGTTGCATTGAGATTCTCTACAAGTTCAACACCTGCATCCGCATTCATCCAATCGCGATCACCATAAATCCACATACTAGGGCATTTAAGGTGCTGGTTGACACGATCAATCAATGGCATTCGAGCAAGAGCACCTGGAGCCAAGATGCGTGTAATGGCATACTCAGCAGAAGGACTTGCGCTGAATGTTTTATAAGCGTACATGTGCATGATGTCACGCTCAATATCAGGAAACTTGGAAAACCGCCAGTATGACCAGTTTGACATCATTCTTGGACCAAGCGCACCTACATTTCGCAAAATTGTGAATGGCGATACATGGTTGTTCCAAAGGTAGGTCAAGAGCCTACTATTACTTTTCTTTTCCACAAAAATAAAATTCAGCTTTTGCCACCTTTTGGAGTCAGGTAACCAGGTGAAAAATAGAAATGTTGGACGTGAGTTTGAGAAGTATGACTTGAAGAAGCTACTTTTTTTTTTTGTAAAAATAGAGGTTTAGTTGATAATGCTTTAGAATTTTATGGACTCAATTCCTTTAGGTCCAAGAGTCCTTAAAACTTGACTCCATTTTTACTTTCAAACCTTTGAGTGACACCAGGTTATTACGTGGACTAACTTTGAACTTTACAAATCCCGATCAATCATCTGCTGGTTAAATATAAAAGTGTGCGTTTCCATGTGAAAGGTCAAAAGTTACGATTGAGCATTGTTGGCAGACGGGCACTCGGATGGCCTTCATTGTCAGTGCTACCTTCACAAATGAAGAAACAGCTAAATTACAGAGATTTAAGTTGTGAGGAAGGGAGTTCAATTTAGTGCAAATATTTCAAAATCAAAACTACGCAAAGTCAATAGCAAGGCGGAACGCAATGCCTTCATGTTTTGAGACCTTTTTCAAGTACTTGTGACTAGAGTATTTTGACATCCTAAACTCAGTTCCAGCGTCTAGATGAATACATTGAGGGGCTCAGCAACGACAGTTTGCTTGTGAGCTGGGGAGTTTCTGAAAGGCATCTCTTTTTTCGAAAAGCTTGCAGCCGTAGGAAGTCCTTATTGAATGATTGATTGCATGTTTTATTTTGGTTTGCCTGTGTGTCTGGCTACATTTTGATAACAAAAAAACCCAACATGTTGCTTCAATTTCTATACTCTAGAATGCTCTTCAGGCGGTGTGCAATATAAGTAGCAAGGAAGAAAAATTGAAAAATTGCTTGAATAAACCATCAGCAGCCCTTAAGCTCAAAATGAAAAGATTTTCTAAATCAGATTACTCTCATTGGTAAATAAAGATCGAGCAAAGTCTGTTTTTAGTCATTTCCAGAAAGAGTAAGTATCACGAATCGCTTAGTATCAAACCCCATCAATTGTATTATTTTGAAAAGCTGCCATTAATTGACTTTCATTTTCAAGTCTTAACTTGTTCTGTTTCTAGTATTTTAATTGATCAAGACTCCAACAAAACTTGTATTATTTGAAACATTATAAACATGAGTATATAAAGACACCTTACGTATTGAGTTAACAAATATATTTGCCTCGACGTGATCCTTCCTCCAACCTTTTAAAACTTCAAGGCTAGACATGAAAGAAAAGATCAGAAAAAGACACAAATTGAAGGAAGTTGAGTTTTGTGAATGCCTGTATTTAATTGCTATGCTTGAGGGCGTTACGGAAATTGCCGATATTCGCGGATGAGATATAGAAAATACACAGTTTTTTTTAGCAAGAACCAAATTTTAATTTGTGATCACGACAAAGCCCAGGCGCAAAAAGATAGTTGAGGTTCGGAGCATCTCTAGGCAAATCCTAAGGTCTAGCATATTTGAGAGCTAAAAGAGGGTGTTACATTCCCTCAAGTAAATGAACTTATCCCTGACGCGCGAGCTCACAGCTAAAACACTATTTGTGTTTTTAGCATAAAGATTGTCAATGGAAAAATGTGGTGTTATCAGATGAGACGTCTATTCAGTACAGGTGAACCAGGTGACGAATTTGGCGTACTCCAAATATGCTCCAAAATGTGTCCAGCATGAGGCCATTAAATACACATGCTTTGGGAAGTACATTGAAATTTTGGCGGTCAAAAATTAGTGATACCAAGAGCAGATAAATGCCAAATGTTACGTGAAAACCCTTAAAATACTTGATTAATTTCTTGGAATGCTACGTCAAAGATAGCTTGAATGTTTCTACTGTGTTGGTATTTTTCCTTGAACCCCATTAAAACCAAACACTGCTCAAAGAGACTCACAAGCTCAATGCTCCAGGTGAACATATTTCTGGGTGTTTCAAAACTGTTTTTTTTTTTTTGAAAATTGGATAGAATGCTCAAAAAACTGGGCAATCAGTCTTGAGACTATGCTTTGAAATATGCTCCAATGATGTTTAAAGTGTAGAAATTAATGTTAGTTAAAAGTGGTTTTGGGTTCAAAAACACATTAACTCAAAGAAAGGTCACTGTGCAGTGACAATCAAAATAGTTTGCATGTTTGAATGGTTCATACGATCTAAGAGCTAGTAAAAACAATAAAGCCTTAAATTTCAAGCATAGCAATGTCAGTGTGTTATCCTGATCAGGAAGATATCATTTAACAACAGCCAAAATAATGCCCCAACATCATACGATCCATTTCGACCAGGCTAGAATTATAAGTATAACATATAGTTATTTTAATTGCATCTTAATACTTTTTATAGCCATCTTTGGCTTTCAAACTACTTTAATTAATTCTTGAAACCCCTTTGAATTTTGACAAACCTTTGGATCTATCTTAAACCATTCTAGATTTTAAAGGTCAGCTACTCCCAAAAGTTTGGTTTGATATTCTGCTACCTGCCTTTTCAAAGACACTAAATTGAGTTGAGGTCTGGAGATTCTACAGGCCAATCCATGACTTCGAATCCTTTATGTAACAACCATTTTTGAGCGAGTTTTGAGGTATGTTTCTATGCCCAGAAAGATAACCTGCCTGATTTAGCCCAATCGTCCAGTCTTAACCCTTCATCCTAAACATGAAAAACTGTATTCATCAATCCAAACACAATTCTCGGGCCTTTCCATTTATAAATCATATTAGAGTATCCTCCAACCTTGACGTTTCCTGACCCAAGTCTGTCCGTCAATGGCTTTTTTTCCCCAAATCCAACGCTTGCCAATGCTTCGACCATATGACCCTTTTCCATCTACAGTCCAATAACGGCAAATTGTACGAGGCTGAACATTTTTATGGCTTGTTGCATTCAATTATTCCAATTAGACTAAAGTTTCACAGTTATTTTGTCATAATTAACCGTATACTAAATATCTGAACCTGTTGTTTGTTTGGCCGACCCAGAAGAAGATTTTCTCTATTAGGAAGCAAACCTCAATCACTTGGTTGATTTTGCTCTAAGATAATGTTTTCATCTCTAATTATCAAATGTATGGGGGATATCATGAGAACTTATGAATAGAAACTATGATCCGCCAATTTATACATGTATCTAATATTATCATAATTCATAGTCACTTCAGACTAAGTTATGACCTCGTGAACTCAAATCTTCGTCCCTGGTCGAAATGGATCGTATGATCTTATGTCATTAATTTGGCTGTTGTTATGAAATCTTCCTGATCAGGATAACACACTGACATTGCTATGCTTGAAATTTAAGGCTTTATTGTTTTTACTAGCTCTTGGATCGTATGAACCATTCAAACATGCAAACTATTTTGATTGTCACTGTATAAATTGGCCTCTTTGTAGTTTTAAATTTGTCAACTGTCAAATATCTTCTCTGGGCCAAGCCAACTTGACTCGATTGTTATTTGTAAACAAATAGATTTGAAAGATATAAATAACTTGCAATCATTGTTAGAAAACTATATTGAATTGTTAAGGCATATATGCCACAGAAACCGGGGTTTTATCTTACGACAATAAGTAATATCCTAGGGTTCCACTGCTTTTGATCCAAGTGCGTGTTTTTAACCCAGTACTGAAAGTAAAAAATGTAAACAGTTACCAATGGCTCAACGTTGACAGTACTATAGGTGTACATTATGAAAAAATAAATGCTCAAGAATTGCATTGACCTGACTGTTGGAATTAACGTGATTAGGCTAGACTGGGAATAGAGAATCCTGAATTGCGTGTCAACCTACAAACCTCAAAAATTCCAAAAAAAAATGGTCCAGTAAGTTGGTAAAAATTATTTCCTATGAAATTAGATGATCACGTCAAAAACATCCTATAATTTAGATTGAATAATGCTTTTGACGCGATTTAGGTCGATTGCAGTAGCTTCAGAAAAGTCACAAAAATGGCCAAAAGAGCAACATGAGTTAATACAAAGGCTTGCACCTTATTGGAAAAAGAATTGGCAGAATCAATTATAATTCAGATTGAGATTTGGTATCCGTCTCAAGAGTTTTGTAAAGCAATGAGAGAGCATAATGAAAGCATCTGGAGACAACACGCTTCAACGTGGATAGCATTTTTTTAAAAGCGAAATCCGGATTTTCAGTCAAGTGTAAGACTATTTAGCGTTTGAGATTTAATGGCGCTTCAAATATGTCGAGGGATTAATTACTCTAGGTGCTTGAGATAAAGATGAAGCTTGAGAATAAGATAAAGACTCCAATGTTTTATGTTCTTATGAACAGGCTTGGGAATGCTCTTATGTTCATGAGAAAATAAGATGCACCTTGATGATTGAGTTATCCATGGTATGACTGTGTTTGATACACGCAGATCCTGTTAGTTCTACAAGATGAGTTCTCTATGGGCTACTTTACGCAGTTGATACATATTTTGAAAATTTTGGCTCATCCTCGATTACTGAAACATATTGCTTAGACTTGATTTCTGAAAAAGACAAACATTTGATTGGTCCCTTTGAAAAGCGTACGGGGGCTCATACCCTAATAGACTGCATAGGTCAGCAAAGTTATGTCAAGATCTTGAGCCATTGGTTGGTAAATTTAGAATGAGAAAAGCAATAACTTGGAGTGGTTATAGTACATGAGGTCATACGCGACCCTTCTTAGATTGCTCAAAACTCCATTTCATGAAGTTTTTCTTCCTGTATGTCTGTAGGTCTGTAGAGCGCTTTAGTTGTGCAATAGTAGCTAGCTGAGTGTATGTTTCGGGCTAGAGTGAATTTTGATTTGAAGAATTTCTTACAGAAATGTCACAAACATGTTCGTGCTTTGGCCTCTATATTATTTGCACACAACTGCTGGATGTTTCTTTAGACCTCTCAAGACCAAGTACAATTCGTGAGTGACTGGCGCCCAGTTTTTCCTCCCAAATTGGTAAAGTTCATTTTATAAAGATTATAGAGCCATCAATGACAAGATTAAACATCAATGATGGTATTTGGCTCTCTCACTACGTCTAAAAAGATACCAAAAGCTTTATCCAAATCATATGCTACATGGTATGAAAAATAGTCTGGTTGTAGAGCAATGTAAAGCAAATATTTTTTAATATGGGGTTTTGATATCTAAAATGTTGATTGAAGTTTTGTATTGAAAAGAAATTGAAATCAAGTTACTCTACAAGCCTAAGCAGTTCACCACTTTATTACCAGTATCAGATGTAAAACAATGACCATAAAGTATGAATTGGCTAGTGTAATGATTCAAGCGCTATCAGCGTCACAGAAGAGATTGATTCGCATAAAAAAAAGTTGATTTGATGGTTTGGCGTTAGAAGAACAAGCAGAATGGGAGAGCGCCTGTGGTCTGTTATACTTGAAGACGGTATGGTCTACAGATCTGTAAATAAATTCGTTAGCCTACCATTATTACAGGTTTATGCTTGACTTAAGAAATATTGACTTTTGGAATAAAAAGTGGTTAAAAGTTTTGTAAACAGAAATACAATATAAATGAAGTGGATCAAAGTCATAACTCAATCCGAGACATGATGGTCAGAGCTCTTAGCGGATATTAGTGAAAGCAATATGAAAACAAGTCAAACACAAGTTAAAGACAAGTGGAGAGAGAAAGTGAAGAGAAAGTAAAGACTTTCAAGATTTGGAAGCTGAAATTGTTGACACATTTAATCAACAGAGTATTAAGCGGTTGAATGAGATGGAGCAGCTTTAAATCTTTAGTGGTGGAAGAGAATAGTTAGAAAAGCTTGCCAACTTGTTCAATGCTTGGCCAACCTCGATTAATCATGATTCATGAGCAATGGCCGATCTTGGAAGCTATAGTAGAGCTCAATTTGTAGAGCTTAACCTCTGAATCATTAACTTTGAACATTATATAGGTTACCGAACTTTTAGACATACAATCAATCTTTTTTTCATTCACAAGATAGATTTAAATAACATGGTCTTATTTAAACTCTTTTTAAACGTATACATGACGAAAATACCAAGAATCTCCTGTTGATGGCATTACTTTATGGAAGTTTTTTAATCCCAAGTCGTCTCTAATAAACGTAAACTTTGTCAAAAAAAAAATAGTACCCACAAAGAATACTTCAACTTTCCAGTATTTCAAATATAATAAGAAAAAAAAGGTTTGACGGAGTTTCACAGAAAACCGTCATATGTTTTTTTTGTGTAACTCCTGAAGTTTCCATGCAAAATACAAGGGACAGCAAGTCGGTAAAGTCCAAGCTTGGGAATATTCTATAGGTTAAAAGAGTTTAAGAGTTTAAAAGATTCTAGAAGCTGAAGCGAATTCTTTCATTTACCTTAAATCTACATTAGGACGTTCAAATCATTCACCGCCTTGGTGCCCAACAAGGGATACAGATTGGTTGATTAAAGCAGAGTTCAAGGCGCGTTTCTTTGCAAACTTACCATTTTATGCCCAACTTTGAGCTTTATTATGATTTAAATACTTACAGATTAATACTTAAAGTTAAGTAGAAATGTGGAATAACTTAAATAATTGAATGGCGTTGCTAAAGTTTAAGAAATTCCATGTTGAGTAAGCGTACTGTTGGTAAATGAAGGTTGAAAGTTTACAACATTGGGCAATTCGAGCTTGTACTTGGTCTGTTTAAGAGCCACCGAGGTAATTTAAGTACTGTTCTGTTTTATGTCTGTGATGTGATATCTTTGATATTTGATATCTATCATGTCTGTCAAATGTCTCAATGTCTGGCAAATGATAAAAAGCAATTCAACACGGGTAGCTGCTATAAGTATTGATTTAATTATGGTTGTCTTTTGCCTAGTTAAGACTGCTACATTGAGTCTACATGATGCCATGCAGAGTGGTTGGTAGTAAAATACGAACCCACCACAAAAAGCAGTTGTATGAATTAGTTGGGCTGGTGTTTTAGACTCTTTTCATATCTCTTTTCATATCTCTTTTGGAGACTCTTGGAGACTCTTTTCAGTATTCTTTTCGAGTCTCTTTTAGTCACTCTTTTAATCACTATTTCAAAGACTATTTTAAAGACTAATTTCACGTCTATTCACTTCTTACCTCTTATACCACCTATATATCTCATGCATCCTTCCCTCACACCTCCCTCCCATCGGAGATATTAACATATTCCGACACTGCAAGGCCAATAATGAACAGCATTAGATCTACAGACTTCTACATTACAACTACAGGTCCCTTTTTAATTTGTTATCGGAAACTTCGGCTGCTGCTGCATAACATGTATCTACTAGTTTACTGCAAGAAATGGGTTGCTTGATCAAGAAGAAAGTAAACAATTTGTATTCTACTATTCTTTCTATATCAGAAGCTGATTCCGCGCTGAAATTGATTGATTTTGCCAGAGTAGCATAGTAACAGGCGGAGGTTATCACTGAACCCATTCTTAGAGGTAAAGCAGTCAACAGCAAGACGGGCTTTGCTCGTACTCAAATCAAGACTTATTTACAATTCTTCATTCTTTGTCTATTTGAATTAATTCTCTGAAGAGGTTATTCAGAACGCTACATTATATTCAGATTTGGGCCTAGTACGAGGCAAGCCCGGTTTTTCTTGCTTCTCTTTTGGAAGGTCTTGTTGGTTAAAAGCGTAGCCACGTTTATTAATCTTTTTGCAGGGCAGGAGAGCCGGAGTACCAAGAGTACCGGGAGTACAGCGGGGTAGGAGCAGAAATACCAGGAGCAGGAGAAGGGCAGAAGCAGAGCAGAAATACCAGCAGAGAAGGACAGGACAGGACAGAAGCAGAGCAGGGCAGCTTAACCCAGTGGCATGGACCATCTACAGGCATAGACTATCTACCAAAGGCATGGAATCAACCAGCGTGGAATCACCACAGGCATGGAACCATCAGCGTGGAACCATCAACCAACATCCTGGAATCATCATCAATCACCAATCACCATCACCAATTCACGGCTTCATACTAGTCAACGATAGATGTTACCTAGCTTATACGCCAACGATAGATGTCTAAACTCACCTAGTCTAGTCTACATGTCACTTCTACATGTCACTTCTACATGTCACCTAGCCTAGATATCACTCCTACATGTCATCTAGCCTGGATACCACATATATGTCACGCCTATGCCGCCTGTCATGCCTGTCAGACTAACTGTCAACGCCAAGTCAAGTCAGTTCAAGTTAATGAGATGAGCTTTCAGAGCATGGGTCTAATACTTTCATCTAACTCTCTATAGTTAGTCTGGGACATGTGCTCTTTACCTTTTCTTGTCTTTTAAATACTTTCCCCGCTCTTTTTTTACTCTGTTCTTTCTTCTTGCTCTGCCAAATCTAATTACTCGCATAGACTGAAGACTAAAGTTACTACTTCAAGTCATGTACGTTTTAGGAATACCATGCTTTAAGGTCAGCCTTAAAAAAATGTTATAAGGTTTCCTTTAAACCTTTAAGGCCTGCCATCTTGAGCCCTAAAGCCACTCTCAAGACCATCGACAGAACCCACTTGACGGATGAGATCAACACGATCATAGTCAACAATCACTGCCAACTATTACAATATAGACGACCACAATCAACGATTTCCAAGGCAAACTCGGGTATGTGCAGTCTCTTTTCAAAATCTGCTCGTATCTTCATATTGATGACCAAAACAAAAAGCGGCTCTTTTAATCGGCATTAATCGACAGCATCAAAATGTAACCTTACTCATTCATTACTACTGTACATGTATAAATACTTGGGATGCTGGAATGCTGGAATGCTGGGATGCTGGAATGCTAGAATTGGTTAAACTTGCCTTTAAAGGAGAGGAGAGTAGAGTAGAGTAGAACAATGTAAATAGAATTTTAATATAAAATAAATATGGCGCGAGCGAGCGGAGTAAACACAGCTAAAAGAAGAGCGCACAGCTAAGAGAAGAGCTCTGCTCGCCTCGCTGTCACTGCCATTAGCTGCATGCCTGCCTGCCTGCCTGCCTGTCTGCTTGTCTGCCTCCCCTATAATGTATTATTTATTAATTAAATGATATTTTTTATATTATTAATTTATA
>JAKTYJ010000244.1:0-12574 GCA_030674515.1 Geotrichum armillariae | reverse complement strand
GTACTATTCGAAAATCAGTTATTGTTCTTTGCACATCTTCTGTGTCAGTATATCAATGGAGACAGCAGTTTTTGCAATGGTGTACGATTCAACCTGAAAATGTTGCAGTTTTTACATCTGAAAACAAGGAGAAATTCCAGGGAGATGCTGGACTGGTCGTTTCAACGTATTCAATGGTTGCTAACACACGTAACCGATCGCACGATTCGCAAAAGATGATGGACTTTTTGACCTCTCGCGAATGGGGTTTCATTATTCTAGACGAGGTGCACGTTGTTCCAGCTGCCATGTTTAGACGTGTGGTAACAACGATTGCCGCTCACGCGAAATTGGGTCTTACGGCTACTCTGCTTCGTGAGGATGACAAGATTGATGACTTGAATTTCTTGATTGGTCCTAAGCTTTATGAAGCCAATTGGATGGATCTGTCGCAAAAAGGTCATATTGCCAATGTGCAGTGTGCAGAAGTCTGGTGTCCCATGACTGCTGAGTTTTACCAGGAGTACCTTAATGTCAATGCAAGAAAGCGAATGCTGCTTTACATTATGAATCCTTCTAAATTCCAGGCAGCCCAGTTTTTGATTGAGTATCATGAGAAGCGAGGAGACAAGATCATTGTATTTTCTGACAATGTGTATGCATTGAAAGCCTACGCATTGAAGCTGTCAAAGCCATTTATTTTCGGTAGTACTCCACAGCAAGAGCGAATGATGATTTTGAAGAATTTCCAGTACAATGACAATGTCAACACCATCTTTTTGTCCAAGGTCGGAGATACCAGTATTGATTTACCAGAGGCCACTTGCTTGATTCAGATTTCGTCACATTACGGATCGCGTCGTCAGGAAGCACAACGTTTGGGTCGAATTTTGCGTGCTAAGCGTCGTAATGATGAGGGTTTCAACGCGTTTTTCTATTCGCTAGTATCCAAAGACACACAGGAAATGTACTATTCTACAAAGCGACAAGCTTTTTTGGTAGATCAAGGTTACGCTTTTAAAGTTATTACGCATCTTCATGGCATGGAGGAGTTGCCAAATCTTGCATATTCTTCTGCGCGTGAACGACGTGAATTGTTACAAGAGGTGTTGCTCCAGAATGAAGAAATGGCTGGATTAGAAGCTGGAGATGACGCAGAGAACTTTGTAGGCCGAGGTTCGGGTGTGGGCAAGAAATCAGGCGGCAAAGCGCGACGAGTAGTGGGCAGTATGTCCAACTTGGCGGGTGGTGATGATATGGCATATGTGGAATACAATAAGAGTAGGAATAAGGAGCTGAAGGCTACTAGCAGCATTATTAACAAGCTGTACAAAAAGAAAAAGTTGTGATTGTATTTATAAAATAAAATGGACATAAAAAAATATGAATCTATTAAATCGATATACCAAATCTACTAATCTTGACTCTAGACAAGCCTTTTTGACTTTGCATAAGTTATACTTGGGTTTAATTGGCATTTTTATAATATTTTATAGTGGCTAGTTTGACTCGCAGCTCAACAAAACCCGAAAAGCCCTGGAATTAACATCACCGCAAGTGGCTTGAATTACGCTTAGATGGCATGCAAATGTCTATGAGTCTTGAAGGCGTTTATTCCAATATTTTATAGTCTCATCTAGTCATTGGCTGTTTGCTTTATCAAATTTCAAGCCACAATATCGTCATTAACAAGTGAAAATGTGTGAAAATCCCAAGAAAAAACCTGTTCAGGTACCAAGATGTCCATACCAAAAGCAGTATGCCATTGGTATTGAACCATGGCCCAAATTTCATCGGAAAAAAACCCACTTTGAAGACAATTACATTTAAAATAAAATTGAAATATAGGCCGTGATAATCAAAAGTATAAAACCTAGCTGGTTTTCTCTCTTTATTTAGATATCCTGAACCCATTTTATTTTCAAGAGTTAACATGCCTTCTCCTTCTTTGCAAGATAAAAAAGACGACTTGGAGCGGACTACAAGCATTGACGTTCCTAGCTCTGCAGTGTCACTTGACAAGTATATCATTGAACAACAAAACAATGAAAGAGAAAACGACATCAAATACCGAACCTGCAGCTGGCAGAAAACTGCAGCTTTGTTGTTTAGTGAATACATTTGTTTAGCTATTCTGAGTTTCCCATGGTCATATTCGGTCCTTGGTTTAATTCCTGGCTTAATTCTGACTGCTCTTGTGGCTCTTTCGACATTGTATACGGGACTTGTGTTATGGGAGTTTTGTCTTAAAAATCCGACAGTAAGAGATGTTTGTGATATCGGGCAACACCTGTTTTGGGGAAAGAAATGGGCTTGGTGGTTCACGGCTATCTGTTTCTTGTTGAACAATACGTTGATTCAAGGACTGCACGTTCTAGTTGGTGCTAAATATCTGAACTCCGTGACAAACCATGGCGCTTGTTCAGTGGTTTTTTCAGTCATCACCACTGTTATCTGCTTTGTTTTTTCCATGCCTAGAACCTTTTCAGGCATGTCTCAATTGGCTGTTTTCTCGGCTCTGACAATGTTTATTGCAGTTGTTCTGTGTATTGTATTTGCTGGAATTCAAGACCATCCTGCTAGTTGGGATGGAACTCCCATTGTTTGGAGACTTATTCCGGCAAAGGGAACTACCTTCACAGCTGGTATGAGTGCCTTCCTGAACATTGTCTATACCTTTGTTGGCCAAATCACCTATCCTTCCTTTATTGCTGAAATGGAGGATCCTCGCGAATTCCGCAAGGTACTTTATATGGTTACTCTTGCTGAGTTTATTGTTTTTTCACTAGCGGGTTCCATCATCTATGTTTATGTTGGCGAGTATTACATTACAGCTCCGGCCTTTGGTTCTCTTTCCACAAAGTACATGAAAATTGCCTTTTCCTTTGCCATCCCGACGATTGTGTTTCTGGGCGTTCTCTATTCCGCAGTCTCTGCCAGGTTGATTTTTTACAACATTTTCAAAGGCACCAAACACATTTCGTCTAATACCGTCACGGGCTGGGCTGCATGGATCGGAATTGTTGCCATCACTTGGATTGCCGCGTTCATTATTGCCGAAGTCATTCCCTTCTTTAGCGACCTCCTTTCGCTCATGTCTTCTCTATTTGATACCTGGTTTGGATTTGTATTTTGGGGAGTTGCCTATATCCAGCTTCGTCACCAGGAGAGAGGCGATGGCTGGTGGAGAAACTTGGATTGGAAGGGAACTTTCATGCTTGGTCTCAATATTTTTTTGATTATTTGCGGTTTCGTCGTTCTTGGCCCTGGTACTTATTCTTCTGTGAACAGTATCATCCTGTCATTTCAATCTGGTTCTGTCGGCAGCGTCTTTTCTTGTGCCAATAATGGATTCTAATGTTTTTGTAATACTTGCTGTTTAATTTTTGAATGTTTTGTTTATTATGGAGAAGATTACTCAAAATACCCGAGTAAATAATAGTATGGTTAAATTTCCATATAAGCTCCCTCTTATCAAGAGCAATAATTAACTACAAGCTTATAGCGGAAATTCCCATGTATAACCCTGATTCCATATAAAAAACTCATCTTCCTCCAACTATTTTTCCCAATTGTTAAATTCTAATTTTTTCACATTATAAAAATGGTTAGAATCGCTATCATTGAAGCTGATACTCCTGTACCGGTTGTTGCCAGCAAGTACGGATCATATGGTGATATTTTCACTCGTCTTCTTCGCGATGCTGGTATTGACGACGCTTCCAAAATCACCACTCACTTTGTTGTTGAACATCCTGAAAATCTGCCAAATCTTGCAACAGATAAGTTGGACGTTGTTCTCATTTCAGGCTCTAAGCATAACTCCTATGAAGATATTCATTGGATCAACGAGCTGAGCGATTTTGCAGGTAAAGCTATTGCTGCAGGTGTTAAAGTTGTCGGTTAGTACTATTAAGACCCTTAGAGTCATTGAAAATTCCTAACTTTTGTTCCTTTAGGAATTTGCTTTGGACACCAGATCATTGCCCGTTCTTTAGGAGCCAGGGTTGGCGTTAACCCCAGTGGCTGGGAACTTTCTGCTACCCCAGTGAAGCTGACTGAAAAGGGCCAGGAAATCTTCCCTGAGATTTCCCAGGAGTACAATAACGAACTTTTCATCATGCAAATGCACAGAGATATTGTCTTTGACGTGCCAGAGAACACTGAACTTCTTGCGTGGAACGATGTTTGTGGCGTGCAAGGATTTTACAGATCAAAGAGTATCTTTACTGTTCAGGGACACCCAGAGTTTAACGCTGAAATTGAGCAGGTTCTCATTACTCTTAGAAAGGAAACTGGAGTTTTTCCAGCTAATGTCGCCGATGATGGACTTGCTCGCGTGAATAATAGAAATGACGGACCTACAATCGCGAAAGCAATTGTCAAGTTCATCGAGGAATAGATAGCATTAATATTAGAGACGAATTACTTAAATAGAAGTTAAGCACACTCACTAATACCGTGGAGGAATATTCACAGGATGTATAAGCCTGTACCACGCGGAAATCTCCATTAAAAAAAATCTGATTATGCTGATTTAGCAGCCTGTTCATACCTCGGGTATATGCAAAGACAACATGTCTCCACCGTTATGTAGAAGTGTACATGTTTGACATGTACTTTTTCGTCTGATAAAATGGTAGTCAGCACTAATTGAACTTCTGGTAAAATACGTATATTCTATGCGATAAGTTTAATTAACCTGCTTGTTGGAACCGGAAATGTAGCTTAGCTGCCCCTATTTTTAGTATGAGAAAGAAGACGGATTTATGAGAAGCAGCAGCAGCAGCAAATTGGTTTCCAGACCGAAATATTTATGTCCAGGCTAGGGACTGCGTCGATTGTTTTTATTTTAATTTTTTATTTTCAATCTTCTCCTTTTCTTCTTCTCATTTTTCATTTTGTTTCATAACTCTCATTCTTGTAGCTTAGAACGTGCGATCCTAATCTCTATTTCACCCTCGTTTCACTCTCAACATCATGTCTATCTTTGACAAAATCTCCTCCCGTAAGTGATCTACGACATGCTTTTACTCGAACTTCTCTCTAACGATTGTAAACAAATATAGACCTAGAGTACCGCAAGATCCAAAACAAATACGCAAAGCGAAGACCTCCAACAAACCAGATATTCATTTCCTCAGACTCTCCTACTTTAAGCATCACAGAAGAGCGTAACCGAATAGCACGAGAGACCCAGCAACGCAAAGAAGCACAGGATGCAAAGATAACCCAAGCAAAGCGCAAGCGTCAGGTCGATCGCAAGTCTCAGGTATTTACTGAAAGCATACACAATAAACATTCGAACGTCAACCCAGATTCAAGTAATGGCATCAGACTGCCTAGAAAAAGTACAAGCATGCTCACACTTTCAGCATTCCGGGGACGTCGTCAAAACGGCGTCAAGGCTAATAATGTATACTATGATGGAACTGATGATTCAACGAGTTACTCACCTTCAAGTTTTGCTCCTGCATCCCCTGTAGGTCGATCGAGCTCTGAGCGTTACAACACTGTTCACAGCAATAACATTACCCATGATTTCTCCCCTCAAAAACCTCAATCAACCCCTCAGTCCAGACGGGCATCCTACATTGCATCCCATCCTATAGTGTCTCCTTCTGTTAAAGCTTCTCGTAGAATGTCAACTCCATCATTACAGCATCAGTCGTCTATTTCAGCTATAAACCCGCCAAGATCATTTTCCAGGTCTTATACTTCACTGGCTGATAAAGATGATGTATACGCTGGCAGCAGAACTCTTCAACGACCTCTTTCAACTATCAATATGAGCAACAGACCGTATAATGCCGCAAAGGAGTTACCACTATCCCCAGCTATCGACCCGTATTTCAATTCAAGTGCTCACCGTCAACAGCAGTCTAAACCTCAATCTTATCTTTCTAGAAAGCTTTCTCTGTTAGTCGGTCATTAATATTTTCTGTTCCTTTTTCCAGCTTCGTTTTATCTTCGTTTTATCTTCTTCAATTTGTCTTTATACCAATCTTTTGAGTTTTGCATCATCATAGGAATACAATTTATGATTACTATTATTATTACTCAAGTCTTTTTTTTTTATTTGTCTGAAGGCCTTCGTTTCGGCATTTGTCTTACTCGATCCTCTCTAGATTTGAACGTAGGTGTTGATGGCCTTCCTCCCCTTCGAGTTACATCCTCAGATGACGATCCCATCATAGAACTTGCAGACTCCATTAAAGACGTAGCCCCTCGATAATACCCTGCGGGACGTCCTCCGGTACCCAGTTTTCCTCGAAGCCCAGAAGTACCTCGCGCAGGTGGCTGCTGCTGTTGCGGTTGAGATGGTGACGGCATTCCTCCGGTAGACCCTAACATGCGCCGCACACCTTGTCGTACAGGCCCGCCCACTCCGGTTCCTGAAACTGGAGACGCTGGTACAACATGATTTTGAGCAGCTGTAGTAGTGGTCGCTGCAATTGGTCTTATTCCAACTGCAGAAGTGACTCCCGAAACTCTCATATTCGCAAATCGTCCACTATTACGTTTTCCTGATGGCCCTGATGCCGCTGCTGAGCCCATAGGTCCAGATGGGCCTCCATCTTGAGCGGAGTCCTTGCGTGCATTTCTAGGAGAAAGACCTGAAATGTTACCTATGACTCCTCCTGATAAATCTCCGCCCGCCACAGGCCCATTTCCAGCTTCTCCGTACAGCTTCGTGTCTCCAAACGATCGCGATAGTGCACTGTTTCTGGCGTCCTGGTGACGCTGTTGAACTGCATGGAACTTCTTCATCAAGTCGGTCCACCGTACGTCATAAAATGAAAGCGGGGTGTTGTTCTGGCTATTCATGTTGATACTTGACGAGTATCGACTGACGACATGGCCGCTGTTTCCACCTCCGCTTCCTCCGGCACCAGTACTGGCAGTGTTTCCTCCGCTACCAGTGGTGGCTCCGGCTGTGCTTCCAGCACCCGGTCCTGAGCTTCCTCCGCTGAAACTACCGCCCCGTTGTTGTAAATGGTGAGGTGGAGGAACATGCAAAAATCCAATAGAAGAAACGCTATTCAAGCGATTTCTAAGAGTAGCAAATGCAGAAGACTGAGGCAACAGCATCAGAATACCATAAAGACATTTGTACAAGTAAGGGTATTTTTCAGGTTCTAAAAGTTGCAACCTCAAATGAGTGAAGACGGGAGACTCCAGCAGCTGTACTAGTTTGTCAATTTGAATCAAAAGCGGAACAGTGATCTCAAAATCAACAATTGTCTGCAATAACAAAAATGCATGTTCATACGCCTGAGAAAGAAGGCAGAGTGCAAGAGCTGCAGAAGGATTGTGACACCAAGATGTAAACAAAGCCGTGAAAAAAGAAACACCTTCTTTATTGTTAAGTGAGCGCAATCGCATTCGAAGTTGAGAAAGTTCGGGTGCAGTAATCAAAATGTTGCTCAGATTTTGTACCATGATTCCTGCAAATTCC
The DNA here is from genome assembly GCA_030674515.1 of Geotrichum armillariae. Classification (NCBI taxonomy): domain Eukaryota; kingdom Fungi; phylum Ascomycota; class Dipodascomycetes; order Dipodascales; family Dipodascaceae; genus Geotrichum; species Geotrichum armillariae. Next base: position 5,136 of record JAKTYJ010000244.1, on the reverse strand, counting down.
AAATCCTCATCCTCACGCTCCAAAATTTCCGCTAGTGTCCAGTAAATTCTCTCGGGCTTTAAGCTAACACATAGCTGTCGAATAATGAGGTTACCCCTTGTCTCTAAAAGTCTTCGATCCGTTGAGAACAAATTAAGCAAGTTCACCATAAACACAGTAAAATATTCGTCATCAGAGTTATACGAAATTTGCGCCAACAGTTGCAAATCGCGTGTAATCACCTGCTCAGAAGGATCAGACAAGGTTTTGAGCAAGGCAGGAAAGGTTCCATCGTTAATAGCTAGGATCCGTTTAGGGACCTTTCTATGAAGCATAATCAGCCAGTCAAGTGCTGCAACTCGTGTCTCCTCCTTTTCATCCAAAAAATGAAGTGTTAGCGCATTTACCGTAGCAGAATAATCCAGTCGTTTTCGGCTACTGCCACTTTCATCGCTATCATGAATGTTTTCAGGGATACCAAACACGTCCCCGTCATTGTTGCTTGAAATAATGAACTTTGACTCCTCAGGAGAAGGCTGTTCATCATCAAATCCGGTGTCATCAGGCAAGGAAAGAATCAAGTCCAGCATTTTGCGATTGACTCTTTCAGCTGCCTTGCGAAGCTCGTCTCCCTCATATGCCATGGTGGGCAACAAAACAGACAAAAACCTCGGACCGTAAGGAAGTATACTTGAGGGCGAAAGGTCCAAAAAAGATTCAATCCAATTTAAAACCACAAGCTGGATTTCCTCAACAGACGAGTCCAAGTGAGAAATAAGGATTTCAATTATTCGCTCGAAATCAATATGAACGTCTTGGCCGGGAATATAAATTCCTTCTTCATCTTCATCTTCATCTTCGTCATCCTCCTCTGCTTCTGAATCTTTATATTCACCATCTCTCTGACTATTCTCGGATTCGGCGTCACTTTCAATAGCCAATTCGTTTATTGCACTCTCCAAACCTTCTTCTGTAACAGGGGTTGCATCAATGGCCTCTGTAACCTTCTCTAACTCTTCGCCTTTAATCTCGGGTGATTTGTTTAAGCTCTCAGGAGAATCTGATCTTTGTCTAAGTAGTTCAAACTTATTACTCAAACTTGCTGGTGTCTTTGAGTCGGAAATGTTTCTTTTCACAGAAGCAATTGATGATTTTCTGCGCTTATTGCGAGGACCCTTTGTCGAACTGTGACGTCTTATCCGAGTAGTTCCTACAGTATTATGAGACATTGAAGTATCTTCATCATCGCTTCCTCTGTTGCTAATGAACGACGAAGTAGATCGTTGTTGCTTGAGGATTCGTTTGATTTCTGTGATTCGTCTAATCTCCTCAAGGAATATATCAAGGCATGCATGAGTAGCAACTCGAACCCCGTTAATTGGATCATTGAGAAAGTTGATAAGGCCACCAAGGAATGAGGGAATGTAAGAGACAAGCTCGAGATCAGGAATAGAGTCTAAAAGAGTAATCCAAGAAACAAGAAATGTACGAGTTGATGGATTGATGACGTATATTCTTTCCATGAGCAAGGGGATAAAACGAGGTAGCGAAAATGTGGTTTCCTGTTGGGGAGGTTCGTTAGCAATGACTGGTGTTGAAGGATCATTGTTTTCCAACTGAGCAGGAATTGTCTCAGGAGGAGCATCGGTGATAATTGAAACATAAGTGGCTGCCTTCTCAGCAACAATGTCTTTAACTAGACGATTGAGAAGGTCGGCACCGTTCTGCACAGAGGGATCAGGATCAGCTGAAAGCTTAGATAGTGCGTCGAATAACTCATTGAAATACACCAGTATTTCGCCTTTAGCAACCTTTGCAATATTGTACATACTTTCACAAGCGTAGTATCTGACTCGAGCGTCTTGATCTCCAAAACAAGCCAGAACTGGGTGAACAATATCCTCCAAGTATTCAACAACTTCATTTTGGCCTAACGCAATAGCGGCAGCAGCCAATCCAATAAGACCACCGTTACGAGCATTTGGGTGATGAATTGCATAGGCAAAATCACGGCAGAGCTGATCTATGATGGCCTTGACTTTATTTCTGTCGCCATCTTCCAAGCTGTCCCTGATTACTTGTTCAAGTTCAACAGCAGCGTATTTTCGCTTGTCATAAAGCCGGTCACTGAGACCTTTTTGAATTTCCTTATCTAAAATATTGAATTAACAACACAATTGCTCAAAGTTATGATCTCTCTTACCCATTTGCTAATGATGGTTGCTAAGACTTGTGATTTTTGAAGAAAACGTGGACATAAATTAAGTAAAGAGTGTGTATCTTTTCAGTAGCATGGAACCTCAACACCCCTGTCACTTTTAATTGTAATACAAGACTGTAGCCCAAGCTTTCCTTTCGCAGTCGCAGTTTAAGGGAGAAGAGACAAACTTCACAATTTTTTGGTTCGGGTACTAAAACCCTAACCGCACCTTAGGGGTAAGGTTGATCTCAGCCGTGTCCTTAGATCAGACATTGCAATGATTTGAGCTTGGATGAGACGTACTTTATAATGAGTTGAAAATTAGTATAAACAAAAAAGTTTGATGTCTGTGGTGAAGTTTGAAATTTCCCAGCTGTAATTGCGCATTTGATACTCTAAGTTTTCAATTTTAGTAGGAGAAAGTCATTCCATGAGTTTGATGGTAAATATGACATATGAATATATATCACCAGAAATCCCATTTTATTGAAATTTTCATTTCGGATTCCTGATTCCAGAGTCCTTGGTTTTACTTCTCTCATTCCATTCTGACCTCAACTCTGACCTCAATTCTGACTTCAATGGCTTGTGTCACAAACTTTGAAAAGACCTTACCCTGGCATAAATGTCAGCACCATCTCGACATTTACACCATTCGGAAAGCCTGATGCTTGACGCTTTGACCTTCAACGCGAACTCTTTGAACCTCTTTATATTATTCCTGGGACTCATGAATAACTGTGTAGTGTACTTGATTGATATGAAAAGATTCTGAACATCTCTATCGACTAAACCTTTATGTTTCTTATTACACTCGTCGATAACAAAATTCAAAATGTCAAGTAACTGGACGAAAGATGTGAATATCCAGCCAAATGCAACTACATTGAGAGTATGTCATCTATTATACTGAGTATTTGCTATGTTATTATTATCTAACGATGAATGGTAAAGGACTTCCATGCTGCTCAAGATGCGTTTGCTGAACAAGAGTATAGTTCTAGAGGTCTTCAGAAGGTAACTCGCGCGCTTCCAAGAATAATACAATACTGGTGCTAACTACAGGTATAGACTTTGGAGAGCCTATTTTTGACATCCAACAAATTGAGATTGAAGTAAGTTTACTATGTGATATGGTTTTGTCCATCTGCATGCTAACATTTATTACTAGAACAGAATCAATCAAAACGTCGTTACAGCATACAACACCTAGAGCTGAGGGTGCATTAAGTCAGATAGACGTTACTACATTGTCGACTAGCAAGTAGACATAAATACAATTTCAGTAACTTTCGTTCTCAGTTGGAATATTATTTCAATATACAGATTTTTTTTAACATGTATTACGCTTAGCGCTGAAGAGGAGGAGGAGGAGGAGGAGGAGGATGAAGTTGTGATGCACCAGGAGGTGGAGGGGGTCTAGATAACCCACCAGGAGGGGGAGGAGGAGGATGATGATGATGATGATGATGATGATGATGAGATTTACCGCCAGGAGGGGGAGGAGGAGGAGGAGGAGCTAATGATGGTAAAGCAATTCCTGCAGGAGGTGGTGGAGGAGCTAATGAAGGTATAACAACTCCAGCAGGTGGTGGTGGCGGTGGAGCAGCCACGCCAGGTCCTAGGTGATGGACTCCTGGAGGTAGTCGCGGAGCTTGGACAACAGGGGCGACAGAGATCGCAGGAACTCCACTTAACGGAACAGCCGGTACCTGGCTATAGGGATTAAGTGGTTGAGGTGCACTATGTTGCGAGGGAGATCCGTAACGCGGTCCAGTGTTAGAATAAGAGGGATATTTGGTCGAGCTTTCTGATTGATCGTTGTAATTGTTTCCTCTGTTGTTATTGAAGCCGCCAATATTTCGGTTATCATCGTACCCATTATGCTGCTTGTTGTGGTACCATCCACCATAGTCATCTCTATCTCTGTTGCCATGATATCTATCATTATTTCCACCACCACCGCGAAATCGTCCTCCATTATTCCCGCGTTGCTGGTTGCTATCTTCAATTTGCTCTTTCACAGACGCAATGAGATCTAAGCACATTTCCTTTGCCCTCTGTAGTTCGTTTGCATCGTGACCAAGAACGTGTAAATACATTGGAATATCGTCTTCTTGGCCTGTATTGCGTTCCAAGAACCCAGATCCTCGGCCTTTAATTTGAACGCGACATCCTGTCTCAGTTTGAACATGTTTGACATTCTGACCTCCGGGACCTACAATGAATCCACGAACTTGGAATGGCGGGAATTGATCAAGATTTACTTGAATTCGTTCTTCAGGTCGAGCTTTGCGTCGTTCTTCGGCCTGCGCTTGTTTATCTTCATCATCCATTTGATCTTTACGTCGAAACCTTCGCTCGTCAACCAAGCTACCAAGATCTTTTTCAATCAGTTCGTTGATTTTGGCAATAGCCTTGTCCAGAGTTTCTTGATCATGAGCTTCAACAAAAAGATGCAACGGCGGGACTAGCTCAGTAGCCATAGTCTTGTCAGGATAGTATCTTCCTCTAGTAGTCACAACTGCTCCAATTTCATCTCGAATCATGGTTTGCGTCTGGTTTTTTGTCAATAAATACTTGTTTCGGAGGTCATTGATTTCAACGTTGGCGAAATATCCTCCACTACTATTAGGCTTTGAATCTGAGTCTACAGCCGTATTACCAGACTCTAAGGTAGCTGAATTGATACCAGAGCTGGTTGAAACAGCTGGGGCAGCACTTTTTGACTGCCCAGATTCGCCAGAGGTAAACCCTTGTGCAGCCAATTGCGCGTTAATTTTAGCTGCTGCCGCTATAGCCAAAGCAACAGGATCAACTTTCGGCACAGCTGGTTTCAAAGGGCTAGCTTCCCGCTCCTCATGTTTTGATTCGCGAGATGAACGGTGGCTATGGCCTCTATCGCGGTCACTGTCTCGACGAGAACTGCTTCTATGAGAGTGTTCACGGTCTTTGTC
>JAKTYJ010000243.1:0-12682 GCA_030674515.1 Geotrichum armillariae | reverse complement strand
ATTGATAAATCTTTTACACATACTTTGATGACTTTTTTTTGTTTTTCAGTTTTTTTTCTATTCTTTCTTTCTTTTCATTCATTCTCTGTTTCTTTTTCTATTCTTATGATCACGACCTTTTCATTTGTTTTTATGATTTGATATTTTTTTTTTCACTTTTCACGTTTTATATATAGTCAAGTTAATTCATTTTCTTCATGTACATAGATTATATTTGCAATATTTAAATTAGTTTTGCTTGTTTTTGAATGTAAACTAATTGTGTATTCATGTCCTGGTTTGATTTAAATATTGAAATGAAGTCAATTAGTATCTATATAGAAGGTTAGTATTCGTAGATTTTTATATATTCATAAAACCAGAAAATTCAAATGGGAGTGTCAGAGTAACTGCTTTTCGTTTCTTGACCTCAGTATTTAATAAAGCAAACAAACACGCTTAATTTTCTTAATACATGATCTCTTTTATATTCTAGTTCTTGTCATTGAGTAAGTTTTAGTTGTTCAATTAGTCAAGTATGCCTTTTGATTCAAGAAATCTGACTGAATAAAAATATATACCTTAAGCCTGCTCTCTACAAAAATGAAATCTTCCTGTTTGAATATCGGTCTGGAAATTATCAGAATCACTCCATTAATTAAAATAAAATATATTAATTGACAAAAGTTCATGTATTAGAGTCCAAATTGGAGTAAGTCTGATTGAATTTATAAAGCCATACAGTCTTAGCACATTAATTTACCATGTAAAAGTCTAAATCATGGTCCGAACAATTGTTCTGAAAGATACCTAGTCCTAAATAATTTTTGTCAGTCAGTTGGCTAATATAATTTTTGAAAAAAGTCATATCTGGAAACCACATAAGCTTACTTTGTTCTTTCTAATTCTGATTCTTTCTTCCCATCTCTAAACTCCACATCTGAGTCTTCATGTTAACAAATTACCTACAATTGACCTCAAGTCCAATATTACAATATGCCAAAGTCAATACTTGAATTTAGCAGTATCTGAAAATATACTAATAGACTATTTAGACTATTTCATTGAGTCAACATTTAGACTGTACAAAGTATTGCCATTAAAAATCAGCTTTTCATTTTGAAATTCAATTCAAATTCAAATATAACATTAACTATGCGAATCGCCTGGAAATCAAGTTATCCGCTACAATTCGGGAAAAGACCATTTTATTTTTACTTTAGCCTATCTCAATAATTAGTAGATTCAAAAATGTGATTCCAACAGACTGTCCATATAATTATACCTTGATCCCACTTCTAATGTTGTTGATTAAGATGTCGTCTAAGCTTTTCATGAGAAGCATTGAGGTCAAAACAGCCAACGCGTTTGAAAGTTTGTGCCAAAGTTTTTTTTAAATCCTGGCAAGTAATTTACTTTTGTAAGAACTAGCTGCAATTACCAGTTTATTAATTTGAAGTCATGTAATAGTTCATGTTACTTTTAAAATATTGTCAAATTGAATAAACCTCTTCATAAATTCAGCGTTCCAACTCGAATATACGCTGTAAGGATTCTAAAACCGTACTTCATAATATTGAACTTAGCTAGATTCTTTGGCTTTTTAATTTGTGACATTTTCAAGCAGCTATTTAAGTAATAAACTTGAATCCAAGGAAATATGGCAGTGAATGTCAAAACTTATATGGTTGGAATTCATGCCATCCATGATTCTGAGTGTTTCTGAAAAGCTTGAAGAAAGTTGGCCAAAATCCAAATTGTTTTTTCTAGCAAATAAACAGTTTAAAGAGAGCTTGATATAGCTCATGTGCCATCAGGAGTACAGTTTATTTGGGAACATGGTAAGTAGAAATAGCTTGTTTAAATGAATTTGGCTAAGAGAAGAGATGACTTTGTAAAGTTTGTTTGGTGTACGTTTTATAAAAATGATCAAGCAAACAAAATTCATGAACTAGAAATAACTGTCAAGCTAAAATGCTATTCAACTCATTGAAGATGATTTTAAGATTTCAGGTTTTCATCAGCCGCATATACCCTAGCCCAAACTGTAGCTGAAACACGTCCACTTCGCGCAATCATTTTCCGCGACTTTTTTTTATTTTAAGCTGTCAAACAAAACATGGACATTAGAGACGATTTCTTCTTTAATGCTTCGTTCACACTATTGTCTGGACCCCGATTACACGGGTTTACAGCAAGCAAGGTTAGTGTTTACAAAAAGACTCTTGCTGAGTATTTGACGCGGGTTCAAGAAGAACGCGAGACGACAGAAGATCAAGCAGTTTCCCCTGTGGAACTTAAATGGAAACACTGGGGGAACATGAAAGATCATGTTGGTCTTTCTTTGAACGTGACATACTCGCTTGATATGGTGTTCATACGGTTCAATGGGACGTTGCACCGACTTTGCATCATTACTCGACACCATTTAGAGGATCGGTTGGATATTCTAAGAAATAGCGTTGTGGTGCTGGCGAATGCTACTCCGGAAGTTTTAGATGTTTGTCGGTACTGGATGGCGAAGCAGTTTGATACCATGTTGGTTGCATTTGAAATCAGTCAAAGTGCATTGTTTAAAGAGTATGACTTGTATTTGAAGTCAACGGCTAGAGCGTCCGGGTTTGGTACGGACTCAGAGTTGGTGTTTTCTGTTCAGGACTCTCTTTCGAAAAAGCTAAGAGATATTACGATTGCGGTATCTGGCCAGGATCTTCCAGGATATTTGAGTAACAGGTGAGCCTACATTTTCTTTTTGAAGATTTTGATTTATTAACAATTTACAGTGATCATGTTTCGGAAACGGTGATTAAGCATTTGGAAAAGACAACGGCCATTTCATTTAGCAAACTCCAGTTAAGCCGAATCAACTGTAGTGGGCTGGTCCTGACTTCTAAAGGCAAAATGAAGATATTTCGTGAAGGAACATGGGTAGAAGAAGATGGCAAGAATCTTTGGAGTTTGATTGAACGACTAGTAGAGCAGCGGACTATTTCGGCAGAGCAGATGGATCAAAATCAAAGCTAGAACCACACCCACAACTAGATGTGGCATACGGACTGTTGGCTACTTTGAACTGGCTTCCAATCAACTCAGTCGTATAATCAACAGTCGAGTCTCTGAGAATTTCTAAAGATGTAGCGTCGACTACAAACTTGGCTCCATCTCTTTCGAATATCGAGTCTTCAGAATTGTCAATGGTGGATTCATCCTTCAGTCCAAGGATATATTGATACCCATGGCAGCCACCACTTTCGACTGCAATCCTTAGTATCTGAGAAGGGTTTTTGTCTTGGATTTTGATTGCATTTAGTTTCTATATATTCGTTAGCGATTGCGAAAGATACAGCAGAACTTACCTGAGCAGCCCGTTGAGTGACTTTGAGCTTTAAGATCTCACCGTCTTCAGATCTAAATTCATTAATGATTTTCGTATCATCTACAGCATCAAACCCCAGAGTTGATTTCGAAGCAAAGGTTCGAGCGAAGTGAGTCCGAGGAATGACAAGTCGTGGAATAAAACGCTGTGAATACACAGTTGATCTATAAAGACATTGCCTTTTTAAAGCAGCAACTAATGAAATAGAAGATCTCATGGTCGAATTAGAGAATAAACAAGTTTAGGTCTTTGAAATCAAGAAAATTCGGCATATATCCTTGAGCACAAACGTCCAATCGTTGGGAGCATTATGCGTTGGGACTTAACTCGGCACGCAGACCTAATGTTCTCACAAGAAACCAAAATGACTTGAATAGTTCCACAGGCAGGCGTTGCTGGTATAAAATACAGAATTGTTCAACCCTCATGGCCTTGGACTCAATTCCAAAATTTGAATCTCAAAAAGTTTCTATTTCAAGTTCATGAGGCATCATTTCAACTTCCCCACAAAAATATTTTCTTTCAGTTGATTCCCCATCCTACAACAGTTGAGAATGAGTAATAGCAACAACATTCTGGCTCGCACAGTCGAATCTTCTGTTGCTCAACTCTACAGCCTCTTACTATCCAAAGAAGAATACCAAAATCTACTTTGCAAGCTTAATATTGAAGCCAATGACAGTCAATCTACGGGTGCAGCCCGACGCTTGCTGGTGCCGAATCCTGATCTCCTGGATTCCGCGTTAACTGATGATTTATTAACCTATGAAGCCAACACACACCCTTCAAAAGAACCATTTGTGCATTCTTTTCCGAGAGTTGTGAGATCAAACACCCGGTTCTTTCTAAAGTTGTATTTACTGATTCTGGGCGTGAAAAACGGTAGAGCCATATACCGAAACCGAGGAAGCGTTTTGGACACAATACGTTCAATCCAGTTTAAAGATGGTTCAGGTGCAAAAGCTGCATTTGCATTGGCTGGAATTTCGTTATCCTATAAGCTTATATACCGGCTACTACTGTTGCTTCAAGATTACCTGTCTCCATTGTTAAACCTGATTCCTGGTCAAGATGAGAAACTTCAGGTTCTTGATATACTAAGAAAGGAGTCAAATACAATTGCAGCACTGTCGGCTGCTTTAATATCTGGTTCAATGTTTCAATACTTTCCTCGCAACGCAGGTCGAGATGTTGTAGCCGTGTATGCCATGGTTCGCGCTGCTGAAATTGTATTCAATCATTTAGATGATAATGGATATTTGCCTCTCAGACCAAAATCAATTGGCGCATGGGCGTTATATCCATTTGCATTTTCTCAATTGTTTCATTCCTTCTTCTTCAACCCAGAAACAAATGGAGCTGGTATAAATAAAATCTTGTATGGAGTTTCAAGTGACTTTTTTCCAACCCGACCTTCTGCATATTCTCTAAAGAGTCCTTGGCCTGTTCCAGAGCAGATAGTGGAAGGAATTGCCCAGGTTTCTGCGCGCAATTTCCCCAAATTCAAGTCTCCCTCATTATTTCCTGAGGTTTTGATTCCTGACTATCTGGAAGCCGTTAAGCCAGTTGTTCTTCGTGCTCATCCTAAAATTAAAACTCTTACTGGTGCAATGACCCATCCTTTCAAGCCTTCTTTTTTTACAGCATTTACTGAAGCAATTTTGAGCAAGTATTCTACTATTGGTAAATACGTTCTTGTATTGTTTCTCGTCAAGGAATTCCTAGGCCGCAACAAAACTCCCCAAACAGATGATGAAAAACCATTAGTTCCTAAATCCGCATTGATTGTTGGTAAAGCTATTACGGACACTCTCAAAACTACTTCTTTCATTGTATTATCGACTTCTACTGCATGGGCCGGCATTGAGGCTTCACAAACTTTGCTTTCTCCATCTTTAATTCCCATGCACCGATATAAACTTATCGGTTTCTTAGCTGGGCTCTGGGCTTATGTGGATAAGACCAATGGGCGAGGTCGATATATGTATGCCGTGCGAGCTGCTATACTGTCATATTGGCGAGTTCTCGTCAAGGAAAAAAGAATCCAGCCTCTTCGAAACGGTGACGTCTATCTGTTTGTCGCGTCCTTTGCAGTTATCATGAGTCTCTTTGAAAGAAGCCCGGAATCTATATCAGGAGCTTTCTTACGAAAAATTCTATTCTGGATTAAGAATGATGATTTTAAAGATCCAGTTACTGTTTAAGAAGCATTTATTTCATATCATTAAAATCGGAAATTCATTTTCTTTTCTTGGAGTAAAACAAAAGACATTCCGAAAACTGTTTATAAGCGATGCACAGTTAGTACCCAGCAGCTCCGGGAGCATCTGGGTTTCCCTTCAACGCAAGCAAAACCTCTTTGAATCTAGTCTTGTCGTGCAATTCACTCTTTGAGCCCTTACTTGAAGTATCAATAAGCTTCACAATACGATCCCAAGTAGTACCGGTTATGCTGTTATCACGTTCTTCAATAAAAGTCTTTTCAGCAGCACGGACTTCTTCAATACCTTGATCCTTCTTAGAAGAATAGTTTTCATAAAAGTCGTCAATGGCAAGGTTGGCTTTGTCGCGAGTTTCTTTGCGTTTAGCCTCACTCAGTTCGTCTCGTCGTTGGATTTCAAGGGCTTGACGTTCTCTCCATTCTCTGACAGCTTCGGAATCTTCCAGTGATAATTGGTTCACATTACTTGAAAGTTCAGGCTGGGAAGGCAAGTAGGGCTCATTGGGCTCTGAAATAAGGCCTGAAGGTCCCAGTGCGTTCTATTCCAGTTAGTTATTGAGTTTCGTAAAATAGTGTTCAATCTTACCTGATTATTGCTAGTTTCAAGAGCAGGAAAAGCCGAATTAAAACCTGCAATTTCATCAGACGGGCCACCAATAGTAACATCTTCACTGGTTTGAAATTCGGAGGCAGCTTCGCCTAGTGCAGCCTTTTCTCGGGACAGGAAGTCGTCGTTACTGCTAGTGAAATCGCCAAATTCACCTCCGTTATTGGAGGCAGAAATATCATCATCGATCTCTTCAAGGGAGGGAAATTTCGAGCTCATTGTGTAGTTTATCGTGTTTGGGGTGGGTGATGAAGTTGAAATTGGAGGTTGACTATGTGTGTTGGCATGTTTAAAGGACCTTGCCCTGATCCTTACCCTGAGCCGCAATTACCAAAAAGGAAATTTAAGTTTTCTAGATATCCAACGAGGAGCAGAAATATCAAAGCGTAAAGGAACAAAATTCAATAGTCATTAGATATATCACCAAATCTGCTTTGCAGCCATCTTAAATCTTTCCACAGAAAGCAAATCTCTAAACTCTTTTATATTTGACTTGCGCCCTTTTAATGGCGGCACAGGTTCATCAGGGAGATATAACTTCTCTCGCAAGTGCTTTGGAATCTCAATTAATCCCTGACCTCCTTTTAAAAGTCCTGGAACATGGTCACTTTCGTCAGACTCGTAACCAGACCGAGGTCCAGATTGTATGTGGTTTGGTTTAGCAGCGCGGGATTGTGCACTGCTCCTACTTGCTTGTGGGATAGAACCTCGGGCAGACCGTGAAGGTGGCATGGAGTTAGTAGGTTGTGGCCGTGCAATTATTTGGGCTCGGCGGTTTGACGCATATTGCAATAGAAAAAGACCTAGAATCAATTTCAAAGCAAACAATAAAATGAAAGCAGTAAGGAAAACTAGAATGAAAGAAACGTAAGAATAGAATGCATCGGAGTTGACTGAAAATAAAGGCATGTACTGAGTAATTGCAGATTTTCCAGTATTGATAAAGTCGTCTAATATGTTCATGGGGAATCCTGAACTGCTGCGAGGTGATTGAATAGCAGAGAATGTCATTGCTGTAGTAGCATTTGAAACACTGCTTTTGATTATGGTAATTGTAGGCGAGGCTTTAAATGTAGACATCTTGGGACCTTGATGGTCGGCCAACATGGCATAAGATTGAAGAAGCATTCGGAAAAATACCATTGCAATCGGGAAAATAGGAATTCCTACTCGTTTGGTCATAATGTCGTCTGAAAACGAATTTTCAGAGTAGTCAAATGCAAGAACATCTAAAAACTTGCGATAGACTTTGGGGCGTATATTGTTGAACTTTGCAATATAAGCATGCTTGAGCCAGTCGACACAGATTTCACTACCAACTACCACAATCATAGGGCCGACCAAAGCACCAAGCCATCGGTTCCAGCCAGACCAAGATCGTGGAACAAGGCCAGCGTTACTGACTTCCACAATATTCCGTGTTCCAATTATGAATAACATTGCAGTTAACTGAAACCTTTCTGTAATGTCTGCACATGTAAGTTGAAACAAGTTTTCGCGTTCAAACTTTTTAAACACGGCGGACTTGATCTCACTAAATTGGTTACTCAATAGTAATGTGAGTAAGGCATTGGAATATGAGTTAACGGCCACATTAAGGGTAATGAGTTGGTATAAAATGACGAGAGAATGAAGGTACACATAGACGATACCTAGAATTGCGAAAACAACTGGACGATAGTACATGCCAAACGCATCTTTGTAATTTCGGTTCAAGCTTTCGTAAGAAAACAAACACTCCAAAATATCTTGACCTAGCGCAGAAAAAAGCTTGTCGGTAATCTCAAGCACGTTAAACATGACGTAGAGTTTCATAGCTGCCTGGCCACGAATGTTGTGATAAATCTTGCTCGTGTCGAGCTGTAGTAGCAAATTCAACACGAGCACAAATATCAATCCTTTGATAATATCAGCTTTGCGCGAGGCAGGCAGTCGGCTTTTAACACCTGTAACAAAATTGAGACATAGTCTGTATAATGCATATACAAATCGAAGAGGGAGAATAGTAAAGAAATGTAAAAAAGAATCAAGACATGTCAAAGTCCCAAATATTATGACCTTTTCAAGATAAAAGGGAACTCTAGCAAAGTTCAGTAGATGTTCTGTTTTTTCTTCAGTGAAGACTTGTTTTTTTTGAGATGCAAGTTCAAGAATTAGATATCGCCAGAGAGTTAAAGAATGTGGAGGTGTTTCTTTTACGGTATCCATTGGAGAAACTTCATTTTGCTTCAAAGGACGGGTACTGTCGTCTGGGTGAGATTTATCTGCAATAGTTGCAACAGCGGCGTATAACTCTGATTGCATTTCTTCAGTCATTCGTCGTCGTTTATCGCGTGGCGTTGAAACTCCAGTTTTCCCTCGTAATCTGGAGTTATATTGAGCTATCTGAGATCTAGGCGGTTTGACCTTGCGCGAGGTGCCCGTCTGACTGGTCCAAGGAGACATGCGAATATTGAATCGAGGCGAGGAAGGAACTCTGGGAAGGTCTATTGTATGAAAAGACGAGTCCGCAAGACGCAACGGTGCAGGGTAGACTTTTCCTGGTTGATCAGTGCATGGTGATTCGATTTTGTGATCCTCTGAGTATGAAATATGGTCAGGGTCCTGTTTGGAATGGTCCCTGAGCTTGGTCGATGGATCAGGGTTTGGATCAGCGCTAGGGTCCTCCGATGGTGATAATAACCCCTTTAGCAAAGAAGAAGGAATGTCTCGTTCATCTTCAAGGTTCACGTTATTCGATAAAGGCCTTGAGGTTTCAAATATCGAAGTCATGGAGTAATTGGCATTCTGATGTCAAATTAATTCAAGTTAGAACGTTGGTGGGTTTTTACAAGGGGATCTAACTAGTGAAATGAGATATCCAACACGTCTTAATACTCTCACAAAAAGAATAGAGTAGAAATATAATAGAAAATAAAAAGTTGAAGCAGATTCTGAAGGTTTGATTAAAGCAAAAAAAAGCCTGGCGGGTCAGTTTTGAAGTCCAGTTTGACTTGCGTCCGCCCTTACCCTGTATATAAAATCCCCTCAATCCAAGACATTTTCTATTGGGGATTGAATTTGTGACACAAAATCAAATAGGACAGAATTTTAGCATCGGATGTTAATGTAGAATATAGCTAGAAGCTGCTTCAATTAGTGTTGTCTTCGTGGTTGTATGAGTGATAGTATAGAATATATTTGCTGAAAGCTATAAACTTATCTATTGGCATAAGAGCCAAGTTTACATGGAATATTATCTTTCAACTTTTAATTTGACTTAAACACTACACACAGTGTTCTTATTATCTTTTCAATGCTGTTTATTCCATTCTTTGGTCTTATTCTTAAGATGAATTAATAGGGCCGCCAAACTCTCTCCGGCATTTCCAACTCTTGGACTCTTTTCAAAAAGTAACAAATAAATGAGATAACTCACAAGTCCCGTATTCTCGTTGCGAGTAGCTTCTGCTTATCAACTTGATCAAATACTTTTTAAAACTTAAGTATCATAGCCCTGGTGGTCTTTTCTCCGGCATTACCGAGTTGTGCTATCTCGGTTATTGCGTCTGCTGCGGAGACATTCTCTTTGTGACCAACTGATGTTAGTGAAAGAATTTCGCAAACCAAAACTGCCATTCGGTTTTGCATCACTGTTTCCAATACTACGGAGAGTATAGGATACATTGCAATCAAAGAATCAGTTTTATCCTTCTGTATAACTAAAGTTCTACCTTCCATGTTTCGGGATAGAACCCCGTCATAATAGAAGCACTGAATATATTGAAAAGTCCTGTCCTGAACATTTCAGATTTCTATGCATGCTTCAAAATTCCAGAAAAATTTGTTAAAGGCAATTTCGAAACGATGTTAGTCATCTTGCTTTTAGTGACTTTGTACGAATGGTCTCGTTGAAAGGGTTCTGGATCAGTTGACAGCAAAGTTTTCTCTAGACATATGGGCAGCAATTGTTTTTATAAACTGGGCCATTTTTTTGAAAAGTAACAGAAATGCTACCTGGCGTTTCCAAGCAAGCGTTGATTTCCTTGAATCTTCTTTCATATGATTCCTGTTCCCTTTTCACCTTTCTATACGTTTTGTTCACAGATATTGTAGCAAGTTTCATTGCAAAATTCCTTGCCTTTGCAGTCTTCTTATTTGCTTCCTTTCTTAATTTATATGGTTCACGGGGAGTGGGTATATTTATATCTTGTTTAGAACTGGATGTGTAGTGAGCTTTGTACATGTCCGACCAACGGGATCGAGGCACAGAATATGAGGCAGCAAATCGGATAGCAATATATAATTTATCAGCATTTTTATTTAGATCAAAATCCATTCTTTATAGCCTCAGGACTCAAGCCTTCCATTACCACCATTGAGGTGTGTAATTTTGAATGAAAGAGTTTCCAGTCAGTTAGAGAATTGTGATACCGCTCCTCTGGAAAAGGTAAATGCCATTTTGAAATATTGAGTTACTTATCTTGAGTATAGCTCATTATTGATAGTGATGTGAAGAGTAAATAATCTCATTTTGGAGATCTCTAAGAGGACTAGTTAAAGTTTTCTAGAGTATCTTAAGCAGCAAAAAGCTAAATTATCACTTGGATTTCTCAATCATACCTCGGGTAAACTGATAATTTCTTATTAAACATGAGGTTGATGCTAGGCACGTGTGTAATTGAAGTAATTAGACCATTCGACGGACGCTTGAATGGATAAAATGGAGATATGGACGCTCTTTCATTTCATTCTCAAGTTCAGCCCATTTCAAAACCTTCTTCTCTTGTTTTCCTTTGAATTCGTTATCCTTTATCCGTTTCCTTGCAACATTTATAGCAACATGATGAGTAGTTTTGCGTTCAAAAGCTGCCTTTTTCAGTTTGAGAGCTTCCAACGATTGTCGAATTGGCTGGGTCCATTGATCCTGGAGCTCTGCAGCGACTTTAAAACTTTTGGGATCTATTAGCTGCTCCCACTCTGCCTCATGAACTGCCAGCTGTTCTAGTTCTTCAAGCTCAGTAACTTTCTCTGGTACATTTGTGTGAACACTTGCATGGATAAACCTTGACAAGTCTCGACTCTGACCCCATGGCTGTCTGAGAAAGTAAATTCTGCCTAATGGCGTAGGCACGTAAACCATATTTGTCTTTTGCGGTTGTTCTGTTTCAATTCGCTTCCGTTTTTCAGTTCGCTCGCGCTCCTTGCGCTCCATCCATTCCGGAAGCAGTACGTAGTCGATATATGTAGGGTCCAATAACTCTTCACGCGAGGATATCAAGCCTTTAGTTTGGTATGTCTTGATGAGCTTTTGACGTTGAAACTGGGTCCTGCTCAAACACCGAAAGTTCTCTAGTTCAATACCTTCCTTCGGCGGGTTCCATGATAGTTTTTGATCTGCTTCCTTTTGATGATTTACAAGTGAGTCTCTCATGTAATCATCGATCTGAGACTGGATCCATTCCAAATGAACATTGGTCGTATTATCCAAGCTTATATTTGCTTCTTCCATATCACTGAACAATCCCAAGTCAAATAAGATGGAGTTTCTGAGGTTTAGTTCCCATTCATTGGCCGTTGCTAGTTTTTCTCGGGCTAAAGTTGGTGCCATGATCTTTTTGTCATCGTGGAAACGGCTAGAAATTTCGTTTCGCAGGTATACCTGATAGTTGAAAGATAGCGGAACATGATAAGTGTATTTTATAAGCCTTCGATACAGCTGAAACAGTGGTTTCCGATGAGAATCGAGTTGTTTAAAGTGGACTCTTCGCATTTTGAGGTGGTTGAAATATTGCGTGAAGATTCTCCCAAGGAACTAAAATAAAATCAATGGCCCAGAAAATGGGGATTTTACATGAAAGTAAACAAATTCTTGAACCTACATATTACTCTTCCTCACCGTCATCATCAGTCATTATAGCTATTTCAAACTCCTCCTCTGGGCCAGTTGCGAATGCTAGCACATCTCCGTCCCTAAGACCCGATATACTCTCCAGCTTGTCTTGATTCGAAAATTCAGCGTAACCTGTAATTGTGCCATCGCCAGACTTGATAGGAATTCCCAGTCGAATATCCGTAGCAAGAAGTTCTTCTGGTTCATTCTTAACTTCAATTTTCACGTCACCAGTGTCAAAGCTAGACTTTGGAATTGGAATGTCGTCTGTATCAAAGCTAGACTTGGGAATTGGAATCTCATCTAAATCATCTTCAATAGTTGCCGTCCCGTTCTCATCATTTGAAAAAACTTTGGATTCGTTTAATGCTTCTACCAGTTTCTTCTTGATGGCGAGTCCTTTCTCCGTCTTTTTGGCATAAACCAGCACCGTGACCTTTCGGTATTTTAGTTTGAGTGTGAGATCAGGAAGAGGAGCCTAACTCTGTTAGATTTACACAGAGTTGTTAGAAGTCAAAGGTCTTACCATTGATAAAGGAATAATGATGCGCGTGTTGTAGGAAGAACAGTTCAGATTTGGCAATTCAACACCCTACCCTAGATCCACATGTGTTTGATTTTCTTTTC
>JAKTYJ010000242.1:0-12692 GCA_030674515.1 Geotrichum armillariae | reverse complement strand
CCTTGGCTTCTGCACTCTCGATAGGGGCAGCAGGGCCATCGCCATTTGCAACGCGTTCTGCAATAGTCTCATACCACTCTTCCTTGGTCTGTCCGTGCAAAATACCAACAATCATGATTGTCATGTTATCACAACCAATGCCAGACATGTCAGAAGCAGGCGCAAGACAGTTTTCCATAATATTTTCACAAATGTAGTCCAAATCTTGCTTTTCAGCAATACCGCGTCGCACAAACTCAATCACGTCCTGTGAATGCATGCAATCCCAGATACCGTCGCACGCCAAAATCACAAACTCGTCATGGGGTGAGATGGCGTGCTCCATAATATCCGGCAAAGCAGTGACAACCTGCTCCTCAGGGGGCAGGTTCAAAGATCGTTTAAACTCAAAGTCGCCAATAGCCCTTGACAGTGCAAGATTTCCATTAACGCGACCTGCCTCTACAAATCCACCTGCCGCACAGATACGTGCGCGCTCGCCCTCGTTCTGAGGTTTGTGGTCAAAGGAAAGAGCCTTTGCAATTCCCTTTACACCGAGCACGGTTCTAGAGTCGCCTGCGTTTGCAACGTAGATTCTGTTATTTGTGACAATGGCCGTCGTAGCAGTGCATCCAGATGGGTCTCTCTGGAAATCCGGATCGTGCTGCAGCGACTTGTCAGTCGACAGGAAACCGTCTTTCAATGCAGTCGCGTAGTTGCCCTTTGCAAAGCTGTCCTGGCTGGCCACAATGTGGTGGAGGTTGGCTCCACTGTAAATGGAAGCACGAGTACCTGTTACATTAGCACAGCTTCGTCGAAACTAGAAAAAAAACTTACCTCCATGTCCGTCATAGACAGCAAAGAATGATACATGGTCGTTTGGAAGTTCATTATGTGCTGCGTCCTTGTTGAAAGTTTCCTCCAGGTTTAAGTATGCTAGATCGAGTTCGGCAGCGTGTGAATCTTCCATTGAAATGCGCCATCCTTGCATAGACGATACGCCAAAGATCAAACGGTCATCCTGGCCGTGTTCAGAGGTCTACATGTTGTGTTAGATGATGGCACGCGAGGCAATGCCGCCACTCAGAGAACTCACCTTGTCTGTAATTGGCTGTGATAGGATTTGACCCATTGCTTAAGAGGTTTAAAATATGAATAAAAAAGGTGTGATCTAGGGAATCAGGTGAATAGAGATAACCGAAGCAGTCTGAATGTGTGGTGGAAGTGAAACGTAGGAAAAAAATTTAAGGGTTGGAGACTTGGAGTGATAAGAAAAAAACACCAATAGTTTTAGTGTGTGGCATACCGATACAAGAATAGGCAGCACGAATTCAAATTTCTGCTTCATCAATAATTGTCTTCATTAAGTTGTTTAAATACTATGTATTTTAATTGTGCGAAGAAGCCAGAGTTCCACAGTTTTTGCATGTTCTTTTCTCTACATCAGCCATGAACTCATTAATGGCCTCCTTCACCTGGACTCCCAGGTCCAGCATATGGAAAGTCTTTACAAAAACGACCTCTTTGCAATTTTGGCAGTACCAACGAATTGAATCGTCGACATCCTTAGGCCTGTCCTGTTCTACTACAATTCCAATGGTGTCACTGTATCGCACTGGGTTATGGGGAGTGTTGGCTGCGCTTTTTTGTTAGCAAAATGTATTACAAAAGCGGTAGCAATTTGACATACGGGGAAGCAGAAACATGTCACCTTCGCCGATATGAATATCTCGGAAGACTCCCTCATCAACTACTTTTAAAGTAATATGGCCTTTAATTTGATAAAACCATTCAGGAGTCTGATTAATATGGTAGTCAGTTCTTTCATTAGGACCTCCAACAATCTGTCATTTGTTAGTTCAAAGCTCTCTACAAGTAAAAATATCACCGTACCATAATAGTAAACCCTCCTCGCTGAATGCAAAAGTTGTTGACTGGGGGCTTCAACAGATGGCTGTTCTCCAACAGCCATTTTGGCAGATTAATAGGATCAGGAAGCATTCTGAAAGTAACTGAAAAAGGTGGAAAAGAGACTGAAGTCAACTGATTTCAAAGACTCTCCAAGATCTTCGGGATACTTGATTCGGATTTCTTGAATCGAATTTCCGCTGTGTATCACGTGACCTTTGCGTGAACATTTCAGTCTTTCGTAACTTTAGTTCCATCTGCCGCCACTAACTTTGTTCCCTTCACCACCAAAATAACTACCATCAATCGCCACTTTCATTGCTCTCCACCCCGTAATTGCTTTGAATTGAGACTCATTCAGAGCTTCAGAATATATTTTTGAACACCCAATAACTCTCTACATACGCACAACATGGCTTCTACCGATCCCAAGCCAGATCAAATAGAAGATCAACCTGACAATGCTGTGAAATCAAAGAAAAACGACAAGAAGAAGCCTGAGGAGGAAGAGCTCTCTGAAGAAGACGAAAAGCTGAAAAGTGAGCTTGAAATGCTTGTTGAACGCCTCAAGGTACTTATATCATTGTCAATTCTTTATTCGTTGCTAACCCTTGCAGGAACCAAACACAGACCTCTACACTCCAGCCTTGGAAGCTCTTAAGAACTTCATCCGCACATCTACGTCTTCCATGACAGCAGTGCCTAAGCCTCTTAAGTTCTTGAGACCCCATTACCCTAGTTTAAGCGAGCGATACGCTGAATGGCCCAAGGAGTTGCAAAACCAACTTGCCGATGTGCTTTCCGTCTTAGGAATGACCTACTCCGGTGATGGCAACCGTGATTCGCTAAGATACAGACTTGCTTCTACGGTTGATGATATTGGCAGCTGGGGTCATGAATATATGCGTCATTTGGCTCTGGAGATTGGTGAGGAATACACTGTGCGAACTGACCAGGATGAATCGACCGATGAACTTCTCGCATTATCCTTGAAGATTGTACCTTTCTTCCTACAACATAACGCTGAGGCTGATGCCGTTGACTTGCTGTCTGAGGTTGAGGCTATTGAACAACTGCCCCAATTTGTCGACAAAAACACCTTTGCTCGTGCCTGTCTTTACATGGTCAGCTGCGTCCCTCTGCTGGCTCCTCCTGACGACCTTGCATTCCTTCACACTGCTTATTCTATTTATTTATCTCATGGCAAACTTACACAAGCACTTGCGTTGGCCATTAGAATCGATAATGATGATCTTATTCGCCAGGTGTTCGACGCGACTTCAGACGTTCTTGTTCAGAAACAGCTTGCCTTTATTCTTGCCAGACAGCAGTACTGGTTTGAGATTGACAATGAAGAAGTTCAAGCTTGTGTTTCTAATGTCAACCTTTCTGAGTACTTTGTCTACTTGGCTAAAGAGCTCAACCTCTTGGACCCCAAGGTTCCCGAAGACATTTACAAGAGCCATTTGGAAAACTCTGTATTTGGCTCTTCTTCTAGCTCTCTCACATCGGCCAAGCAGAATCTGGCCACTGCCTTTGTCAATGCATTTGTCAACTGTGGATACGGCTCTGATAAGCTTTTGAACACCGACGTTG
Organism: Geotrichum armillariae; assembly: GCA_030674515.1. Classification (NCBI taxonomy): domain Eukaryota; kingdom Fungi; phylum Ascomycota; class Dipodascomycetes; order Dipodascales; family Dipodascaceae; genus Geotrichum; species Geotrichum armillariae. Next base: position 9,209 of record JAKTYJ010000242.1, on the reverse strand, counting down.
AGAAACACTCATGGATCTATCAGACCAAAGATACTGGTATCATCAGCACAACCGCCAGTTTGGGTATGATTTACCAGTGGGACTTTAACAATGGTCTCCAGCAAATTGACAAGTACCTTATGTCTAATGACAAAAACATCAAGGCTGGTGCCCTACTGGGTATTGGTGTTGTTAACGCTGGCGTACACGACGAAACTGATCCTGCCCTGGCTCTTCTCGACGAGTACCTCGATTCTGATACCGACGCTGATCCTCTGTACCGTTCCTCTGCTCTTCTCGGTATGGGATTGGCTTACGCCGGGTCTCGTAGACAGGATTTGCTTGAGCGTCTTACTCCTCTCATTTCAGATACCAACCTTTCCATGGAAATCTCGTCTCTCGCTGCTTTGACTTTGGGACACATTTTTGTTGGTTCTGCCAATGGTGAGATTGCCTCCACTATTCTCCAAACTCTTTTGGAGCGCACTAAAGAACAGCTTTCTGACAAATGGACCCGTTTCATGGCACTTGGTCTAGGTTTGCTGTTTATGGGTAAATATGAAAAGACGGAAGAGGTACTGGAAACCATCAAAGCTATTGACCATCCCATGTCTTCGGTTGTAGACGTCTTGGTCTCTATTTGTTCGTATGCCGGTACCGGTAACGTTCTCCAAATTCAGAAACTGTTGCATAACTGCACTGAGCGAACTGAGCCCAAGGAGGAAGAAGAGACTGAAAATGCTGAGACTTCTGAAGAGCCTGCTGCTTCTGCAGAGGCAGATGAGAGCGATGCTGAAAAGCACTTGTTTGATAGCCAAGTTCAAGGTTTTTCCGTGTTGGGACTGGCCATGATTGCAATGGGCGAGGATATTGGACAGGAAATGGTTCTCCGTCATTTCAGTCATCTCATGCACTACGGTGAATCTCATATTCGTCGCGCTGTTCCTCTTGCCATGGGTCTTGTTTCTGCGTCAAACCCTGAAATGAAGGTCTTTGATACTCTTTCCAGATACTCCCACGATACCGACTTGGAAGTGGCTGTCAACTCTATTTACTCAATGGGTCTTGTCGGAGCTGGAACCAACAATGCAAGACTTGCACAGTTGCTTCGTCAGCTTTCAAACTACTACTCGCGTGAACCTGATTCGTTGTTCATTGTCCGCATTGCTCAAGGTCTCGTCCACATGGGTAAGGGAACCCTTACGCTTAACCCATTCAACACTGATCGCCAGATCCTGTCCCGTGTCTCGCTTGCAGGTCTTCTGACCGTTTCTGTGGCCCTCATGGACCCCAAACTATTTATTCTTTCGAGTTCCCATTCTCTGCTCTATTTCTTAACCAACGCAATTCGTCCCCGCATGCTCGTGACTTTGGACGAAAACTTGGAACCTCTTAAGGTTAATGTCCGAGTCGGTCAGGCTGTGGATGTTGTAGGTCAAGCTGGTAAGCCAAAGACTATTACTGGTTGGGTAACGCATTCTACTCCAGTCTTGCTTGGATACGGAGAGCGTGCTGAATTGGAGGATGATGAATATATCAGTTTGAGTCATTCGCTGGAGGGTGTGGTCATTCTAAAGAAGAATAAAGATAGAATGGATTTGGAGTAAGTTCGTATATATAGGCAGTTCTACAAAATATATTCTCGTTAATAATAAAAGCAAAAACTTGAAGAAGTACTTTAAGAATCAGTGAGTTGGAATTCACTTTGTAAATGTCAATATTTGAAATCTTGGGACAGAGTTGACAAGCATTAAGGAAAGATTACTTACTAGAGAGCAGCCAAATTCAGCCTCAAGAGCAAAGTACTAGATAAATTATGCAGACTATTAAATTTCAATTGGCTCTTTTTTGAACTTTTTTGGGGCTACTCATTTTGAAATATTTCGGGAAGCCTTCAAATATATCGATGGGAATATTTTCTACCATAAGAAAAAAAAAAATATGAAAATTAACCCAATTGAGCTATTAGAAATGTTTTAAATTAAATACTTACGCATTTAATATCTCAGGCAGTCAATTTTCCTCAATTTTGTTATGATACTCTTCAAGCTAGCGTTAGTCCGGACCCGGCTCGCCTTGCAATTGTATCTATGGCAGAAAATGTAATAAAAAACTTTGATTAACTTTACAGTACACTAAGTACAAACACAAATAAAATAAAAATAAAAATAAAAACTCCAAAAGAATCAAAACACCAAAGTAAATAAATAGTTTAAAGGTCACCTGTTAGTACAGCTTCAGTCACGTAGTTGATATAGTCTCTCTTGCTCGCAAGTTTGACTCCAAAATGTCGTTCCAAATGTTTTCTGATACTCTTCTTAGTTACCGTCATCAGATCCGCCGTGCTCAACACATTTCTGATTTCGTTTGTCAATGCATCGTCTGATGGGAATACGGTCGACGTAGAAACAGAATTACGCAGCACGTTCATTTCAATGTTATCATTAGTCGTTGATGAGGTACGCGCAGGATCACGGAACTCATACGTAGACGTCATGTCAGAACCAGCAGTGCTACCTTGACGCATAGGTAAAGAGTAAACTGATTTTCCAAGTACATCTTGAGACGGTGTAAAAGATTGGCCTGCAATTGAATCCACATCTGCCATGCTGCCACTGGTAACTTGTTTTTTGGCATTCATTTCATTGTAATGATTCCAAGCTTCGGATTGGTACTCTTGCCATCGCTGCTTCGGAATTTCAGACGGATCGTATTTGCCTTCGGATGTTACTATGATCTTCCGGCCCTTTTCGCCCATGACCACACGCGTGTTACCCCAGGAGAAATCATCCATGTGCCAGAACGAGTAAATAGGCACGCCAAGGGAGAAGATAGGAATAGCGAGGATATAGAAGATCATCCAACCTACCATCTCCCATTTCCGGCGCAGAATGAAAATAATGGCTTGCAAGCCGTAAATGGCACAAAGCAGAATCAGGGATGTAATAGGCACATTGTTCGGATTGGAACCGATCAAGTAAAACAGGTAAACCAAGTAGCCAACAGTCACGGGTTGCACAATTGTACTGATCAAATCTAGAAGGACAACAAACCGCATACTGAAACAACAGAACCCACAAAGTTGTGATAAAGGAATAAGTTCAAATAGGTTATGAACGGTTGAGTTGATCCAACGACGACGTTGCGACAAGAAAATACTCCAGGTATCAGGAGCCACAGTCCAAGCTTCAGCGACACGAAGGAACTTAGTTTTGAACGTGGGGTTGTGCTTAAGCAGGAGGGTAGTCAAGTAACGATCCTCACCAAGATGCAGCAAGTTCTTCATATGCAAAGTATCAACTCTGTTTTCAGCGTAGTCACGGACAATAGGATGAGACACAAAGACAGGCTTACCACTTCCAGGTTGGTACACACGGTACATGGAGAAACAACCAGGCAAACAAGTAACGGAACCAAACAAACTTTCGAAAGCCTTGGCCAGGTTATGTGAGATATAGTACTCGTAAACCTGCATCATAGTAATAATAGAGGCTCTAGCATTAGACAAGGCAGTTTCACCACACAGGGCTTGAATCTTGTAATTGTTGTTCATGGCGGAAACCATCTGCGATGCAGATTCTTGACTGACCATGGTATCGGCATCGACCTGTAACAGGTATTCGTAGTAAGCAGGGTTAACACCAATAACATTCTGGATTTGGTGATACAGTTCAAGTTCCATAGGGTTCATAGGCAGGTTGTAGTGAACACGGTTCAAGAATCTCATGAGCAACATTTGAGAGTCACGCTTACCACGGTTACCAGGCTTGTTAATTTCAGTAGGCTTACCGACCTTAACCAAAACAATGTAGGGTACGATATGACCCTGGACTTCATAAAGACCAGAGTAAACCTTACACATGTTGTGTTGCTGCATACCTTCACCCAAACCTTCACAAGACAATGCAGGAGGGACAATATCGCGGGGAGCTCCAAGAATATCCAACACAATTCTGGGGGTGGGACGATCGTTACCAGCACCCACAATCATACCATCACAAATAACAAACAGAAGCTTTCGCTTATCATCGTACTTGGTACGTGCAAGCGAATCCATCGCACGACGCAATGATTCCTCGTCTTCGGTATATGCGGGAACTTGACAGATGATGAAATTGTCCAAATCTTCGGGATGATCCTTTTTACCAAATTGCAAGGCAGCAAAAAACTTGAAGGACATGACTGTGACCAGGAAAATGGAAATGGCAAGCAAAAAGTATCGCGCAAACTGACAACGAATTGAGTCTCGGGTATCAACTCGTCCAACAAGGAAAACGTTTGTAAGACATCTGTTCATGCGGTTGCGGAGGTCTTGATCAATAGCCAGCGCTTCCCAACGTTTGGTAATGTCCTGACCATTGAACGACTGAAAAAGAGTCATGAGACCACTATCCATGAATTTTCTGTCAATGTTAGGGTCAGCAGTCTGACCAGCTTGTGCTCGGATAGAAACGTCACCAGTCAGATAAGTAGTGACATCGTACAAGTATCCATTAATAGAAGCAAGCGTTCTCTTGTCATCCAGAAAAGCCGCGATGTGTTTGCTAGTGTAACCCATGTATGCCTGCTTGTAATTGGATTTCAGGTACATCATTTGCTCCAAATACCAATCAGGACGAGAGTCATTCTGGAAAGACCGGAAATCATGGTATTGGGCGTTGGTATTAGAGTAGTTGTAAGCCGAACCGTAGACAACAGAAGGGTCAATAGATCCAGAGACACCATCACAGACAGCAGAGAGTTGGATAGGGAAGAGATCAGACATGTCAATACCGCCAGATTTGAGAACAGACTCAGTTGGAACCACAGAAGGAAAATGACCTGGAGCAAACTTGGAGAGATCAAAAACATTACCACGAATGGCTCCATAGACCTTGTCGGGATTACTGTTAAAAGAAAAGCCAGAGAGTTCTTCGGGAGTTAAAACGTTTTGAGTGGGACAAATGAGAATAGGGAAACCGACAAGGAACAGAATTACAGCAGCACAAGACAACCAAATAAGCATGTTAATGGCCAGTTTTTCTCTCCAAGCGATACGGATATCCTTACGAGGCATTTTGCCAATGATCTTGATGAAAAAATCAGGAATCCACCATGTCAGAAGCCAAACAATAAACATCCAGATTCGTCGCGCACGAGTGACTTTAACAGTCTCGACTTGATCCTCCTCACTCTCCCCAACATCCTTGGCATGTATAAATGCTTCCTTGCTTACAGATTTAGAGTCATTGAATCTAAACATGTCACCACCGGTGGCAGCAAGAGACTTGTTATCGGCATCATAGTAGTAACCATCATTTTCACCATAAGGAACATAAGGGCCATTTCCAGCATCAAGGTAGCGTTGGTTAGCGTTCTCTACAAAGGACATGTTGGGATCGACCAGTTGAAGCCAGGCAATCTCAGAAAGGAAGACACCCGACAAACCATAACGGGCATCTCGCTCAGACCAACCTCGTGTTTGGATTAGTCTAATGGCTTGGTCACGCTCACTAACGCCAATAACAGGTTCATCAACAGAGCCCTCAGCATGTGAGTATCGGATAAACTCGTTGAACGGTAGGAATATACTAAAATCTGTTTTCTTGACACGCTGGGCTATTTCAGGAATGCCAAAAGCCTTGATTTGTTGGCGTACACAACGAGCATCGATATTCTTAGCTTGTCGTCGATCGTTAGGTTTCAAACACAGTACAAAGTAAGGATTGGCGCCTTCAAAGGAATCCAACAGATTGTCAATGGCAGTAACAAACTGGCCGCATGCGTTGCTCTTAGAACTGAGCTTTTTCTTTTTGGGTTTCTCAGAGTTGGAAGGCAGGGTATTGTTTCTGCGCACAGTGGAAGGGGCACGCAGGGGTTTAGAAGACAAATGAGCACGCACGACGGTTCCCTCAGAACCGTACTTGGAATCGACAACAGCACTGGAGCTGAAGACAGCTTGCAAAAAGTCGGAAGACGAGGAGGAGGTGAAAAGGTTGATGATGTCACCGGAAATGACTTCGGAATTGGAGTTCAGCAAACCATCGTCCACCATGTACTCAACCTCTCCAGAAAAGTGACGGACGGTGAAAGAGCGACGAGAGGAAATAGCATCAAGAGAGGGATTCTTGTCGTAGCGCTTGCGGAAGGACTCCATAAGAGAGTTGTCATCCTTTTCACGGCGGGAGTAGTCGTCAATAACAGATAAAGCACCAAGAGAGTGTCTAAATAAAGTACGGACAGTGTCTGAGTTGTCAAAGTACTCAGAGAGTGGTACGGTGACTTCTTCGCTGACAAACTTTTCGACAGGATGTTCAAAGTATGATTTGAGAAGGTAGTTGTAGAGGATTTCGTTTGCCGAGTTATGGAGAAGCTTGTCAATAGTGGGCACAGAATTCGAGGTAGTGAAACCTGGAAAGTCGACAACAGAGATGGTATTGTCAACAATGGACTGCATGCCACTCATTTGAGTATCGCGGTCTTGTGAAAGATTGGAGTTGATTTGCTCCATGATCCACATGAACAACAGAGTGTATAGGGCTCTGGCCAACTCGTCTGCATTTTCACGAGCACCCTTTTGATCAAGAACCAGAGTAACACGGTCGGTTCTAATGTAAACAGTTTTGTAGGAAAGAGCGTTTTCCAGTAGGTTAGATCGCACTCCGAGAAAGCTGGCAATATATTCCAGAGTCTCGACATTGTCGACAAGAGTGGAGGGACCGCTAGTACCGTCAGATCCAGTAGATCTAAAAGCGAGCTGGCCAATATGGATAATAGCAGCCAGAACTTGACAGATATTGGCAATATCTGCTCTAGAAAACTCAAGGGCTTTGAGAGAAGCTTTAAGCTGAGAGAATTTAAACTTGTCATCAATTCCTACGCGCAGTTGGGCGTGGTGACCGAGGTATTTGTACCGAGCAGAGTTTAAATCGGAAAGAGCCAAATGTTCACGCTCTGAATCGGCTACACCTGCAATCAGATAGTAGAAGATGTGAAAATTTCTTTCAGCAGTTGGAACCTTGGTAATTCTAGAGCGTTCGAGTCTATAGTCCAAGATATTGGCGCCAATCAAGGTGGCATCTCTGCCATACTGTAATTCCAAAACGTGACCAGCGCGCGATGCGTTTAAACTAGTCATTGACTTTGTAGTAGTGAAGGCAGAAAAGACAGTATCAGCATGCTTGATTTTGCTGGAGAGCGGGTTATTCGAGAGGGCTACAGAGTTAGTTTGAGTTTAGAGAAGATGTTTGATATGACATACTAAGAAGATGCGAAACAAGACAATCTCTGAATTCGCTCTTTCCAGAGCCAGTTTCACCAAGAAAGATGAGAGCTTGGTTTTCGCCACGCTTGCATAGTCTGTTGTAAATTCTAGCAGCGAGGTCTTTAAAGATGAGTTCTTGGTTGACGTCGAGAGGTTCATTGGTATTAAGTGCTACGAGAGTTCCAGTAGAAATGGAAACGTAGGGCATGCCCTGAAGGAATCGTGAAGCGACATGTGAGGTTATGTTATGGTCGGTGAGAGAGGAGATGGGGAGGAGGGTGAGGTCGCTGGTGAGAGCCTGAGCTTGATGGCCCATGGTTGAAAAAAGGCCTTTTTAGGAGGATGAGATGCAGAGAAGGCGAAAAATGCAAGCAAAAAACGAGAGTTGAAACAGAGGGAATCTAGCGAAAGATTTGGTGATCGTAGGGGCCTTTGAAAAAGAGGAAGAGAATTTTTTATTTTTATTTTTTTAAATGTTTTTGTGTGCACTTCAACGTAAATGGTATCGTCTGCGATTGAGTTTAAATTTAGAACTTTGAGGGTCGTAGAGAAAGCAGCGTAAACAATGGAATGGGAAACGTAAATACGGGACTGGTACGTGAGAGCAGGTCAACGTGGCATTTTGAGGTGAAGAGAAACGTGAAAAAATGTAAAATTTCTGCAAAAAGGGGTTGTTGAGTAGCAAAGGGTGTGGTTAATGCGGGTTTAACTGTGGGCTTTGCAGCGATCCTGCAGAAGATTGGGTAAGTATTTTTAGATTTGGCTTTAAATTTGGCTTTGCAAATGGAACTCTACTGAGTGGTTGGAGTCAATTCAAAGTAATTTCTGTAGTAGACCAAGGTATAAGTTATACCACGGTTCTACCACGATTCTACCACGGTTTACCCTGAGCCTCAACTAAACTCGCTTGTGATTCTCGGTACCAAAGTTTTTTTTTTTTTAAAAGAAATTGGTTAGTCAGCACCCAAAGTAAATAGTGACAGGGATCATGTTCAACATTTTGTTAGTTTCCTTGGTAACGAAGTCTTTCTCAATGCAGTTAGACATAAACAACACACTAATTACGTCCGCTTCGAAAACTGCAACAGGACAGCAGTCACCTTAACCCAAAAATAATCATCTTCCTTTTCTTTTTCTGAAAAAAAAAATGAAAAAAATAAAATACAAGCGATCTTAGCGTTGAGCGTAAAATCCACCAAGAAAAATTTAAACAATCTCCTCCTCCAAAAAACCTCCTCCACAGCGAAAATAACTTTGATTCCCCTTTTCTTCTTCTTCTTCTTCTTCTTGACACACTCTTTTTATCACCCTCGTTTCTCATATTTATTACTAGGTCATACTACGCCTTTGGCCTACAATGGACGCTCCTCCTCTGGCCAGCGCTTCCCCGGCGATTTCTGCTTCGTCTCTCATTGCCACTTTGCATCAAACCTTTTCCCATTCACAGTATAGATCCCTTCGTCTGGACTCCTCATCTATCCTCGTCTTTGGCCCTAATGTTGAAGAATCCTATATCGTTGGTGTTTGGGACCACGCCTATCGTCGTTCTGAGGATCAAACAGTAGTTGTCCTGTAAGTTTTACTTTCCAGCTCTTTTAAAAAAAAGTCCATACTAACCTTCTAGACCAACTCATAATGCTTCATCTACTTCCTTCTTTTCAACAGTCTCTGCATTCCCTCATGTAAACCCTGCTGTGCTTCAAGCTCTCAATGTCATTACTCCTTTTCTCACCGCACTTACGCCTGAGAACTTGTCCAGCCGTTTCCACAACGGACTGAGCGTTGCCCTTTCTCTCAACTCTGCTGGACTTCCCATGTCAACTCGCATCAACGTGGCTCAGGATCCCCTTTCCAGTTTTGATCAGCTTCTTAAACCTCCAAATGCCACGTCAAATCGTGTCTTTGATGTGTTTTACCACTTGCTTCTCCCTGCCACTTTGAGTGAAGCAGGTTTTTGTTCTTCCTGCTCTTTGGCATACTTGTCGGT
>JAKTYJ010000241.1:0-12693 GCA_030674515.1 Geotrichum armillariae | reverse complement strand
AGTCCCGCGAAATCACCAAGTATGTTTCCTGGTACAACGGGTGGTTTGCCTGGTGGTCCTGTTATGTCTAAGATGCCAGCTGCAGCCAGGTAATTGATATCATGGCCTGCGTATTGAGAGTAAGGGCTTGCTTGATATTGGCCGTAGCCTGTTAGCCTAGCGACCACCAATGCACGGTTTGGTCTAAATACACTAATTTTGGCGAGATTTGGTAATATTTCGAGTCGTTCCAGGACACCAGGTCTATAGGTGTCAATCAAGACATCAATAACCGGTTTTTGCTCGTTGTCATTGGCTAGCATTTTCTTAAGAATGGCTTTACCTTGCTCTGACCTTAAATCAATTGCGATTGATTCCTTGCCACGCGTGAGTTGATCTGCATTGAACGGAGTGTTGCCTGAAGGTACAGCTCTGTCGACTCTGATAACGCGGGCCCCATAGTCTGCTAGCATTTGGCCACAGAGAGGTCCAGGTGCGAGACCTGCTAGTTCAAGAACAGTGATGCCTTTCAAGAACTGGGGAACTGCTAGCATGTTTGCTGTGCTTCAAATGAAAAGAGGAACAAGTAGAAGAGAATGAACTTTGAGCTAGAATTTTGAAGAAAGTTTACCCCACATAAAGGCGGATACCTGTCGGAGCTGAAGAAGGTTCTCAACATCTTGATCTCTAAAGTAGACTTAGTAGAGTACTTAGTAGAGTACAATTGGATCTTATCTGAAGAATCGTAATAGATTGCGTGACGGTTGACATATGACATATCAGTAAAAAAAAAATGTCTGGGCAAAAAATCAACTACTAATATTTTAGGTGAAATATACGAAACTGAGGCATGAAGCTGCCACTAAAAAATCATAGCGTCGTACATTTTGTGATGGAAAAAGTGGTTTTGGCTCTGATTTCCGCTTTTTATGCTGCACCCGGATTCTCTAGATCTTGGCAATAAATGTGACCATGAGAAAAAAAAAGGATTTAAAAGTCCGGCATCATGTCCAATATTTTTTTAATTTTATTTAAATATTTATTCATTTATATTTCTTTATATTTATTTCGGTTTCAATCAAGACTTTGAATCTGTTGTGCTAAAAATGGACTCTCTAAATCATGCTGCTCCAGTTTCTATTGTCCAATTTATGGCCATGGGAATTGGAATCATAGTCGTCAATGTTGCGTAAGTACTTTTTTTTCTTTCTTTTCAGCTTCAATTAGAGACTCTTTTTTCTAACAGTTCAGCGTTATTTGGGGACTTAAAGCATTTTGGCGAAGGAAAAACATTGCTGACGCTGGTAATGGAATACCGCTAGCCTACAATACTTCACGTATTGGAGAAAGCGGACGACGCGTTTTACAAGATTCTGCCCGACGTCAACGAAAACATCGGATTTTAAAATTAATGACTCAGAAGCAAATGGATTTGAAATTTCCGATTCAATCTTTTAAGCAAGCAAAGGAATCAAGTTCATTGAGTCAAGAAGAAGCAACAGTACAAGAACCTCCAAGAGCTCAGTTAAAGCCTTTTTCTAATGGAGATGCAGTATTGGCTTTCGATAAAGCGTCCGATTTAGAATCCCAAAAACCATACACCAAACACCATGAAGACTCTGATTCTGATGATGATTCTATGCCTCGTTTTAGCTTGGACTCAAACTCCCCAGACTTATGTGCAATATGCATCGATACCATGCAAGATGCAGACCAAGTCCGACTTTTAACCTGTGGTCACATATTCCATGCCGCTGAATGTATTGATCAATGGCTTCTTACTCGTCAAGCCTGCTGTCCCATGTGTAAACTAAGTTTCTACTGTCCTCAACCTGAAGACCCATTAGAACCTGAGCCTTTAGAGGTCTTGGAATCGCGGTACCTAGCACAAATAGAAGACGAGCAGCTGATAGAGGTTAGAGGGTCAAATAGAAGAAAAACTGGTGTGAGGAAATTGATGAGAAGGATATTTGGTGGTGAGACTCCGGTAGCAGTACCTGTAAATGATACTGCTGCTGCTGCCTCTACAGAGATACCAGTTCCAAATAATCTTCCATCGAACAGCATTACTACTGTTCCTTCCACGTCAGCTTCGTCTATCCCAACTGCTCGTCGCTGATTATTGTTTATTCTATAGATTTTTATTTTAATATACATTAGTGATTGACTTATAAAAGTAGGGACGCCCTCAAAGGTTTGCAAAATATTTCAATTTCAGCCAAATTAGTCACGTGGACATATTATCATTCAGTATGTTTCATTAAATTATTTCAAAGTAAATTCAGCACATTCTCCTGTCTAAATGGCAGAAGAAGACTTAACAGGCCTGTTATCAAGCTCTACAGCATGAGCATCATGAAACGGGTTACTTGTGGTCATTTGAGATTGATTGGTTTCAACAGTCGTCAAAGGATGACCCTTTGGAATGGCATTTCCTTTACCAACAGTAGCTGCTCTGATGTTTGCATTGTTGATTGCACGACGACGCAAAACAAACCAGTAGTAGCCAAATCCACACATGATGATGACAAACACAATAGGAACAACAATGGCAGCAGTTAGCTGACCCTTGGATAATCCACTTCCAGTGGAAATGGAGTTTTTGCGGTTGTCTGAAGGCAGACGAGTGATTTCAGTTTGAGCTTCAGATTTGTTGCGGATTACACGGATAATAGGCCCACTAACTGTTCCTGTATGATCAGCATCTGAGCCCACGGAAACCAAGGGTGTCATATTGATGAACATGTATCCGTTTGTGTTACGAACACGATAGTCTGATAAGATGGTCAATGGAAAGTATCCGTCAGCATTTGAGATCCAATCCGTAATGAAGACGCGGTCTTCGTTATCATCAATAGGCAAGTATCGAGCAAATATCTTGACCTGGGTAATGTCAGAACCTCCCCAGTAGGTAGGGTCCCAGGTGATCCAATAAGTCTCACCAATAAGCCATTCAGTACCATTTTTGGGTGTACAGAAAGGATATCCTGGAGGAATCTTTGCATTTTGTGAATTATCTGCTGGGACTCTGTCACCAAAGCATCTAAGCACTGGTGGGATAGCAGAAGGAGTTGGGTAATTGGACGGAGCAGTTGGAGATGCTGAAATCGTCGCCCCACCTGGTGTCACAATAGAAGGAGTCACCATGATTGGTATACCAGAACCATCTAATGATACCCATGGAGTAGCCTTAGCATTGTTTGTGGATTTGGCCGGTGAGGCCGAAATGGTCACACCATCAATAGTCGTGGCAGTCACGATTTCTTTGATTCCATTAGAACGCGTGGACGTCCAAATAGATTGACCAAAAACAGCTTGACCTCGCTTAGCAAGAAGAACTCCTTCTTCATCTCTTTCAACAATCGCAGTGGCCTGAGGTTGCTTAGGAATAGCAGCTGCGTACACAGACGAAGCAACCAACAGCGCAGATACCCAAGAAAAGTGCATTTTTTTTCAAGTAAATTGTTTAATGAGAATTATATCGCAACGAGAGAGAGAGAAAAGAAAAAGAAGGAAAAAACTTTCTCAAAGAATTTCGGATATTTATATTCCTAATGGTGTATAAGTATATTGGACGTTTTCCCGAATAGGAAAGTAGTCCAGATCCAATCTGATAAGATGATTGGTTCAAGTCAGAAAGGCCAAGCCAAAGCGAGATTTATTCGATAAAAATGATTTTCCATCCAATCAAACACCAACCACATGACTTATATTGGGCATTTCCTATTTTGGTCTATTATCTGATCTTTATGATCTATTTCATCAGCAATTTGTTTCCTTAATTGGAAATAACAAAATCAGATAAAATTGTTCAATACTGACATAATGTAAGAAAATGAAAACAAGTCAACTCTCAAACCCCCCTTAAAAACTACAAAAAACGACCCCGGTGAGGATTGAACTCACGATCTCGCGATTAACAGTCGCGCGCCTTAACCAGCTTGGCCACGGAGTCAATTTCTTATTGTTAAATATTTCTTTATGTACTCTATGCAAATATATAAAAATTAACCACTATTTTGATTGAATTTGTGGTGACTACCCCAGTTGTATAAACACCAGGACATGAAATGAATAGCTTAACTAATAAACATTGATACTTAAAGAAGCCTTTTAACACACATATTCAACAGTACCAGTCTAATGAAGCATCAAGACCAATATAGAGTTTGAATGTCGTCGATCCAAAAGGTGAAATAAAATTTTACACCATGGATCGACAATAGGCCTTCAGACGACCCAGACTTTATCAATATTGGCATAATCTAGAGTCACTTTTGCCGATCCAAGTGCTTATTTATATTTCCAAGTTCTTCTCCTTTTTCTCTTCTTTGGATTCCACCAACTCCTACACACACAAAAATGGGCAAAGACGAGATACACTCCGCTCTAGAAATAACAAAATCTTCATCTAGCTCACTGGAAAATGCACACGCATTCAACTCCAAGGATGATGAGCTCCTCGCTTCTCTTGGTTATAAATCTGAACTCAAGCGTCACTTTTCGGTTATCGAGGTCTTTGGTATCGCATTCAGTATCATGAGTTTGTTGCCCTCTATCGCATCTACCCTTGGATTTGCGCTCGCTGCTGGTCCTGTTGGAATGACTTGGGGCTGGCTCTTGGCCTCAATCTGTATTCTCACCGTTGGTTTGTCAATGGCTGAAATGGGTTCCGCCATGCCTACCTCTGGAGGTTTATACTGGTGGACATTCAAGTTTTCTCCAGTTTCGATTCGTAAACCTCTCTGTTTCCTAGCTGGTTATGCAAACACTCTTGGGTTAATTGGTGCTCTCTGTTCTACTGAATATAGTATTGCTGCTATGTTACTTTCCATCGTTGGTATGGGATCTGATGGAGCTTACTCTCCAACAAAGTACCATATTTATGGCGTCATGATTGCTTTAACGATTTCTCATGGTATTGCAGGCTCCCTGGCTACTAAATACATTAGCCGGCTTCAGGCCTTCTGTATTGTCACTAATTTGGTTGTCGTTGTTGTCACTTGCATTGCCTTGCCAATTGGTCGTGGAACTGAGAACCTCAACTCTGCTACTTTTGTTTTTGGCGAATTAGACAATCTTTATGAATGGCCCAGTGGATGGACTTTTATGCTATCTTGGCTCTGTGCTATTTGGAGTATTGGTGCTTTTGACTCCTGCGTGCACGTAGCAGAAGAGGCTACTAACGCTGCTGTCGCTGTGCCCTTTGGTATTGTTGGATCCATTTCCATGTGCAGTGTCTTTGGCTTCATCATCATGGCCATTATTGCTGGTACCATGAACCCTGACATTGCTGCCACCTTGGCTACCGCTACTGGCCAGCCAATGGCTCAAGTTTACCTTGATGCTCTTGGAAAAAAGTGGGCAATTGGTATGATGATTATGCTTTTCATTGTCCAATGGTTCATGGGTCTTTCCGTCTTGGTTGCTGGTTCCAGACAATCATGGGCTTTCTCCCGTGACGGTGCTCTTCCCTTTTCCGGCATCCTCCGTGTAATTAACCATGACCTCGGTGTCCCACTTCGTGCTGTCTGGTTCATGTGTATCGCTGCTGCCCTTCTCGGTCTCTTGACCCTCATCGACGTTGCTGCCACAAATGCACTCTTCTCTCTTGGTGTCGCATCTAGTTCTCTTGCTTGGTTCCTCCCCATTGGTTCCCGTGCTTTTTTCAACATTGACACTTTTGTTCCTGGTCCTTTTTACATGGGCAAGATTGTTTCCCGTGCTATTGGTCTTTTCGCTTCATTCTACCTTATTTTTGTTATTTGCATTCTTACCATGTTTCCAATGGGAGGTCCTGAAGTAACTCCTCAAACCATGAACTATACTTGTCTCATCAACGGATTTGTATGGGTTGGTTGTTTGGTTTATTACTTTGTCAGTGCCCGTCATTGGTTTGAAGGACCTAAGCATACTATTGAGTCTGCAGAAGCTGCTGCCCAAGGAACTGAGTCTGATGCCATTACCGAAAAGACTGATTAGTAGTCGAGTTGTTTGTTTTAATTGTAATTTGATAGTCGGAATATATGTGATTTAACCAGAATGTTTTTCCCATTAATGAAAACATTTACTCAAGGGCATGCTCCAAGGTGGCTCAATAACTTGTAATACAAATGTTACTCAAGGTCTGGAATTTTCCAGAATTTTTCATTTCGAGCAGTCTTGTTTGCTCAACATAATTGCACACCTCACCTAGAAACTATTCACCCCAACTATTTGGCTAGCGTTCATTTTTTTTCGATAAAGGTTGCAAAAAAAATTACAGTCATGTGGTTATTGTAATTAATAATCCACCGTCTTATTTGGTAACCAAATTAACTGCAACGCGGACCTAGTCTCAAAGATTCATGAATAAACTTAACCAGTCAGAGATTACTATATTCGACATACGGAGAATTTCTGGTATATTTCTTTGGCTTTTTACTCTCAACTGCTCTGGAATGAATCATTAGTATAGGCATTTAAATATTTCAGATTTGATAGCGAGCTGTGTATACGTGTTTCTGTCAGTTAGCCAGCCAATTGACAAAATAGTTTGTAGGCCATCAAGCATTTGAAACTTGATTAACAAACTCCTCAGATAAGCCAGTACTCTCAACTTGCGTTCCATTGCGTTTTTACTTATGAATTTAGCTTTCCTGTATGCTTGGTATTAACTTTGAGAGCTCAGAGCTGGGTGCCAGACTTTGTGTATTTTATTTATAAAAAGTGTGAGACAGCCTGTCTAAAAAGATTAAGCTAATTGTGTGCCAAAAATATTGGCTTAACAGGCATTATCTAGTATTTATTGCCAGGTTCTTGGACTGAGCAACCTTCAATTCTTTCAGCAATTTATACTTTGAGGACTAATAAAAAGACAACATAGAAACATATACTGCTTCATGATGACTTGTAATCTCTTGAACCTTCTCTTATAGATGATAAATGTTGTCTTTTTGATTTCTAGGACTTATTGATAACAGGAAAATTCAAGTATCGATTGTACATGAAGTTGGTTGAAATATGGCAAGTATCACACAAGGTGTGAAATAAAAGGGATGGTCCAGCAGGAAAGCCATGTGTGTAATGGAAACAAACCAAAATCGATTAAGCCATCACATCTAGTATATAACCTTGGTACAAATAATTCAAGAGAGAAAAGTAAACTTATCGATAAGGGCATGACCTCTTTCATATATAAAATACTCAAATTCCTTTAATTTTTCTATTTATCAAAATCATTCACAATGGGTGTTCTCTGGAAAAAAAGCTCCAGCTTTTACCTCAAAAGATGATGAACTACTTGCGTCTCTTGGGTACAAAGCTGAACTGAAACGTCAATTTTCAGCCATTAAAGTCTTTGGTATTGCTTTCAGTATCATGAGTTTGTTACCTTCTATCGCCTCTACCCTTGGATTTGCTCTGGCTGCTGGCCCCGTTGGAATGACGTGGGGTTGGAACTTGCCCTCTACCTGTATTCTCGGGTTGGTTTAACCATGACTGAGATGGGTTCTACTATGCTCACTTCTGGAGGTTTATAATAGTAAACTTTCAAGTTTTCATCCAAATCGGTTCGTAAACCACTTTGTTTCCTTGCTGGTTACGCCAATACCATTGGTTTGATTGATGGTCTTTGTTCTATTGATTATGGTTTATCTGCCACGCTTTTTTATACTATTAGTATGAAATCTAATGGAGCCTACACGCCCACAAAATATCATATTTATGGTGTATTTGTCGCTGTTATGATCTCTCATGGTATTGCAGGATCTCTGACCAGAAATTACATGTACTATTACAAACTTTAAACTTTCTAGTCATCATTAGTATGGTCGTCGTTTTTATTACCTGCATCGCCTTGCCTATTGGCCATGGAACCGAAAATCTCAATTCTGCTGCTTTTGCTTTCGGCAAATTGGACAATCTTTATGAATGCTCCACTGGATGGACTTTTATGCTATCTTGACTTCCTGCTATTTAGATTATTGGTGCTTTTGATTATTGTGTCTACATGGCCAAGAAAGTTACCAATGTTGCAATTGCTGTTCCGTTTGGCATCATTGGTTCTATCTCCATGTGTGGTATTTTTGGCTTTATTCTCATGGTCATTATTGCTGGTACCATGAATCCTGGTGTCGTTGCTACCTTGTCCCCTTTGACTGGCCAACCCGTGGCTCAAATTCACCTTGATGTTCTGGGTAATAAATGGGTCAGGTTACTGAAAAGTAATTGTTATATTTTATAAGCTGAATGCCCTATCTTTAAATAGTTGAACGCTCAGGCTTGGATTGCCACCTCCAGTAGAAGCTGAGATACTGTACAAAGTCGTTATTCAATATCATACTGAAGAAACCTTTTTGAAAAAATATTCACATTCTGGCTATTGTGTTTAATAAGTGCTTGATATTTGCAATGAATATTTACCAGAATATTCTGAACCTAGAAGCATTTATACCCTTGCAATCTGAGACTTTGTGCAGTATTCGACATGGTATGTTAAGCCGCGTTGTTGGCTTTACTTGTTTGTATTTGGGCAAGTGAGTATACGGATCAGTTTTAGAGGAATAACATTCTAATTGACGTCTCTTAAAATAATGTTATTGTATTAAGACTAAAAAGTTATTAAAGGCGTATGGTTGAATCAATAAGCTGAAAAAATATATACTTGATCTCCAAACCAAAATGAGTAAGTATTGAGTCTGCTCTATCAACTGTAAGATTCAGAGAGAATCATTAAACAAGTAGCGCAGCTGCTGCAATAACAACTGCAAGATACATGCCAGAACCAGACTGCATCCCAACAGGTGCGGAGTTTGAAGTATCGGTTGAATTCTCCAGTGATCCATTAATATTAACATAGGTCACATTATCAACGGTTCTTGATGTTGATACATTCGCAGTCAACGCGTCAAAGTAATCCTTGGACTCAACCTTCTCACAAGAACATGGATTATACCTGATGCAATAGCAGGTAACATCGTAGTTGACACCGTTAAGCGTGGTATTGTATTCGTATTGGTAGACACCGTGGTTTCCCCAATAACCGGGGTAATGACTAGAGGCCGATGAAGCCAAGATGAAAAGAGAAGCTAAACCAAGTCCAGTTGCGGCGCCAGCAATAAATGGTACAGTGGCTCCACCACCAAAACGGCTACCAGGTAAGAAGGGTCGTTGAGAGGTTACACCTCTGAATGAATTGGAGTTGGAGTTGGAGTTGGAGCTGGAGCCGGAGGGTGTTTTAGTGCCGCTACTACCTTTGCTTGATCCGCTACTTCCACTGCTTCCACTGCTTCCACTGCTTCCACTACTACCACTACTACCACTACTGCCACCGCTACTGCCACCACTGCTGCCACTTTTTCCACCTTTGCCTCCTCCACTACTTCCACCTCTTCGTTTTGCCAACTCCACACTTTTTTCAGTATCCTCCTTGTCGGAAAACAAGGTAAGTGCATCTCCTTTCACGGCATCTAAAACTGCTGATACAGAAGAAGACAGCTGTATTGGATACAACGGCAGACTATGCGAGGGATTTGAAAGGAAAAAGACCGATATAAAAGCGGCAGCCCAAATTAAAGGAAAGACATGAGACTTCATTTTTTTTTTTAGTGTTTTGTTGTAAAGCGAGAAAATGGAAAATAGAAAAAAGCGCCCATGACCTGGAATTTATAATTAAGGCTCCCCAGCAAATATTTTTTAAAAAAATTAAGCATCGCCTCTAAATTCAGTACAACGATAAACTGAAGCGTCTTTAAATGTTTTCTAATCACAAGTTCTGCGGCTGAGTTCAGGAGCAAAGTGGCGGAGGTTTTATCAATTTGCAATTCGTCAATATATGAGAAAAGGAATAAAGAGACGAGTTTGGCCAAAGCCAAGATAAGTTAAGCTTGTTACTATGGCGTAAGTATAGTATGACGATTACAAGCTTGTACTTGTAGTGTACAGCCATCGCCGTTCTTACAAAGATCATCAAAACAACTCAGATGATGGTGCCTACTGCCAAAGTTAAATTACTAAAATTGAAAGAAAACAAAAAAAGACTCCCACGCAGGGGCTCGAACCCTGGACATTTCGATCAACTTTGATGGTTGATAATACTGTAAAAGTCGAACGCTCTACCAACTGAGCTACGCGGGAAATTGTTGAAATAAAAATTTATATATCTTTTATTGAGACTTTTGGTCTAATACTCAGAATTTGCAATTTTCAGCCGCAGAAGTTGTAACACATTGCTAGTATTCAACTCCCACTGTAATGATTCTTTTCATATATAAAAGGTTGTCTTTGCTACACTTGAATATTTCATGTATCCTCTTTACACCTTGAATATGAAGTCTCAATTTTCAGTTGCTTCCGTTTTCTTTCTCCTTTCACTTACGCATCTATCTCACGGCTTGTCACTGCCTTCTTTGACACCAAAGTTGCCTTCTTCTCTAAATGCCATAGAATCAACCCCCTTCAACTATGAAAAAAGCGTAATGTTTGCAAAGCGACAAAGTATCAGTACTGGAGATGAAAATACTGACAACGAAACCACCGTCACACTTGGAATCCTTGATCCCATTCTTAACCCCATCAAAGGTATTACCGATTCCATTCCTTTTTTACCTAGCGGTATTTTTTCTGGAGGTGGTATTTTACCCTTCCTAGCTGGTATTGCGACACAGCTTGGTTTACAGGCTGTACTCATCACATCGAAAGCAGTGGCAGCAAAATTTCCTGGCTTTTGGGGAGCCTTTGGTGTTTTTGTATATGCCTATATTTTTCTACCAACTATAGGCGTACCGACAATACCGGGCCTACCGGGGACGGTAGCCTTGGGTGTTACTGGCGATCTTGAACCTGTCAACATTTCAACCTATAACGTTACTTGTTATTGTATGCAATATAACCCGTGTTCGTGCGAGAAAGTACAAGACGTGGCGTACTTTCAAGCGCTGCCATCAAACGTGTCGGTAAAGACGACCGAAGGCAATGTCATGTACGTTTATATTAACGGGACACTGGAGAACTCGACACATACATGTAATTCTGCACCATCTGGAATTCAGACTGAGACAGGCATGTATCTAACAGTCACCATTGCAGTCATTTCGTTGTTTGTTTGAAAATATTTTAATAATTTATTTAATCCTCAAAAGCCCGCTTGGCTTCTTTACAAAGTCAACTGCGACTCAATATTTCCTGTCGGTATTACCCAAAGTTCATTATACAAAATAGTTGACATTTCTCTCTGACATTTAGCAAATATGCGTCTACACTTTCCGCTCATTTTCTCCAATTTTAAATCGTCTGGTAGTGAAATTGTCATGAAAAAGTCTCCCATACTAAATTACCTTCACACCCGATATAAATCGGTTCATCCCTCATTGGCCATTGCTACCAATACTAAGGCCCACAAGTCAAGCACTTGCTGTCTTTTCAGTGATGCTGGCTTTAAGCAAGCTTCGTATGTGATTCCATAGATATATTTGGACCTAACCCCGGTAACAGCCAAACCGACTCGATTACCCCAGATTTTGACTTTTGGAGATACAGTTCTCAACTGCTCTCTATGCCATTTCAAGAGGAAGCTCCTGCACCATCGTGTGGAAAAAAAAGAGTGTGAATAGTCAAATAGCATTGGTTCAAAGACGAGGATTCTGATGGTCTATACAGTTGGTGATTGCATCGGATGACGATGAACCTACTCCATGATGGCAAAATTAGCAACATATTGGTACTAGCGCGAATAGTATTTTTTCATTACAGCCCATATAGCGTGGGTGATGGTTATAAATCCGCGCGGAGTGTAGATGTCTGGAGCTGAGCTGTCACCTCCGAACATCCACTTCTTTCGCCCATGTCCAATATCCAACATTAGTCTCGCACAATTCCAGACTGAGTCTGTCATTCAATCCAACGCAATTCACCAGTTAGTACTCGCAAAGTTGGCAGAAGTCCAATAACTGAACCCATTAATGAACAATGAGGAGTTTTGAATCCGTAATCGATTCATACGTATAAGAGTATCTCTTTATTGAAACAAACCACCTCATGGAACTATTTGACACTCAAAATGCAGATGTTGTAATATTCACGTGGTATCATATAGACGCTGGCAGTGTTTTGAGCTTTTGAGGGTTAGCAGACAGATGAGTTGGTGAGCTTGCTGTAAAATGGAATTGAACGAACCAAAATAGTTTCCTCGGATTCCAATTCAAGCAGGACTTGCCATACCAATTTCAAATACATTCAATGCTCACTGTGCTGGATTTGCGCAAAGCATATTGCGCGCATGAAGTCTGGCCAATCAGAGCGCATAAACAACATAACCAACTCCATATAACATGAAGAAGCATTTCAGTAGCAATACTGACATCTACATTAAATCCAAAAAGCCCATATTGGTGATACTTGACTCCAGAAAAGTAGAAAAGAGTCGTGGAGTGCTAATTCCCGCTCCTCACTGCAATGGCTGATGTAAGTCACAGACTTTTATTTGTTTGAAAAAATATTAAAAACAAAGCTGCTCTTTTCCCACCACCAATTTCCACCCGTCCCCATTTTCCAGCCCCCAACTTTTGATATTTGTAAAAGCGTCTTGAGCTTTTTTTTTGTAATATTCACATATTCCAAATTCCTTACTTTAATTTTTGGTTTCAATTCTAAGCCAAAGGTATGTAATCTTTGTTACTCGCCAGTATTTGTCGCTAACCAGTTCGCCCACAGCTACTGAAGATCGGAAGAGCGTCG
>JAKTYJ010000240.1:0-12706 GCA_030674515.1 Geotrichum armillariae | reverse complement strand
AGAGAAAAAAAAACAAGAAAAAATCAAAAATTAAGTTTCTTTTATATTAAAAAGTTATATGGTTAGGGTAGGGCTGTTTTATTTCAGGGTAATGTTTTTAGCAGCCCTAACTTGAGAGGGACCCTCGTTTGATGAGACATGCAGTCGTCATTTTGGCACCAGACGAACTAAACAGAAGAATAACCAAAATAACAATATGGAACCAGGACTAGGTTCTTCGATACAAGGCATTCATCGTAATGAGAGCAACAGCAACCCTGATAACGAAACAGGGCCAATTAGCGACATGGACTCTGCCATCCCGGTACAGCTAATCATCAAATTCAGCGATAGCAGCGTAACTGACTTGACAATGGAGATTCCAGACATTACAACGGCATCGGTATCTGGTGTGAGACGATATATTAGGGATACAGTAGGTGGTCGCATGATTAACAGGCGTTTACGGTTGATTCACGGTGGCCGGGTGCTGAACGACTCAGTCTCGTTGGCGCGAGATGTGGCCAAGATCTCCGTCAAAGGCAAAGAAGTGTCAACTGGTAGTAGTGGCAGTTTCCCAAGAAGGATATACTTGCATTGTTCAGTAGGCGATATACTGGACGCGACAGAACTCGCAAAGGAAAATGAGTTGGATTCAAGTGCTCCTGTAAGGTCGACAGGGCCTGAGTTGAGAGGTTTTGATCGGTTACGGAATGCGGGATTCTCAGATGCTGATATTTCACAACTGCGAAGACAGTTTTCACATTTGCATGGCGAACCTTCAGCAGGTGGCGCTGGGGGCGACGGAGGAGGAGCGACAGGGTTACCAGGCACTGGCCCGATCCCATCGGCGACGCGCGAGGAGGAATTATCGCGTTTGGAGGAACAATGGATTAATACCGGAGTCGCTGACGCCGGAATCAACGAGGGTGAGGCTGGACTGACTCCTCTAGGCGACGACTATCTGGAAGAGTTGATTGGGCTATTGGTAGGTATGTTTCTTGGTATCATGGCTTTGATATTCTTGAAAGAAGGCGGTTTATTCTCTAGACGACAGAAACGATCCATATTGGCTGGAGTTGCCATAAACTTTTCATTCGCCCTGGTACGCATGTTTAACTGATTTCTCTTGTATCTTTAATGACTTTAATGACTTTTATAATCTGTTTCTATATACTCTCTGGAGTAATCTATTTCAGCAGTTGCTCACCCTTTTCGAAAACCCAGTCAACAGCCTCCTCGACAGGTTCGTCAAACAAGAATGGCAGAGCAGGCACCACTGCAAGACCAAGACCGACAGGTCCCCTAGTTCGTAAACGGGGGTTCTTGACGTTCTTCATGGCCTGGCCTGCGTATCTAACGGTAGAATGAATAGTGAAAGCGGGAAGACCCATTGATGCAATCGACTGAAATACTGCACGCTTGAAGGCGACTAGACGCCAATCGGGGTTCTCAGCGGCGGCTTGCGCTTGAACAGCAGCGGAAGGGAACTCAAAATCTTCCCAAGGCTTGTGATTAGCAGAGAGACCATGTTGGTGCAATCTAGCCTTTGAAAACCAGTCAGATAACGCTTAAACAGAAAAACAATTCAATCACATACCTTCCAGGCCTCGTAGGCCACATCGCCGATTAAGTAGGCCCAAGAGACACCATATGCAGCAGTAACCATTTTAGGATGGGCCACAGGGCGGAAAGACTCTCCAATGTCAGAGGTATATGCTACATAACGCTGAGTGGCAACCAATATCTTTGATAAAGTTAGTCCAAGGCCTTTTCATCAGGGCTCTTCACTTACGGTCTAGATATGGTTAGTTTGAATTGACAAATCAAAATTGAACAAAATAATACGTACTCTGAATCGCGAAGCATAAGCAGCATAACGAACATTGGAGTCAGTAGACTCAATGGCAGAGTCATCAGCAACCGACAAGGGCTTCTGTTCTTTTTCAGGCTGAGTTGAAGACATAATTATTGGGTGGTGGTGAGGAGGCAAAGTTGAGAATTTTAAAAAAAAGGATTCGAACACAAAAACAACACCGAAATATTACCAAAGACAGGAATGATTTACAGCTAGATATCGCAAAAAAGGATAGTATATCGATTGTAAGCCTACTGTGCGTGGAACTGGGTAATGTCTTTGGTGAGAGGCCGATTTTGCGGTGATTGCAACTTTGGGTGCTACCGCTATAGCGACCTAACACTTCTACCACCATTTACCACAGACTCCACGCCGAATCTACGGCCATCTGCCTTAGACCAAAGTAGACATTTAAAATATCAATTATAAGTTTGTTCCGTTTTAAGGTGCATGAGCGCGTGCTTTACGCGTGGTTACATACTTGGTCATTGTTGTTTGTTTGTTGTGTTTCAAGAATTAAAATTCCAACTATATTTTTTATTTCATCTTCAAGAAGATTCAACATATAAAATGACACCTACAGAGCCCAAAGTGAGGCAATCACTGGCCGGAATGAAAGCCAGAAATATACCAAATACAAGAAATCAACGGCCATCGCTGCCTGTTGACTTGATTTCCAGGACATCGCCAACAAAATCTTCATCCACGCCGCGCAAATCTGTACCCGCGATGATGCGTTCACCACTAAAAGAGCGACCTATAAATGGGAGCACCAATCCTCCAGAGGACGGCAAGGAGAGTGCGATCAAGGTATATGTACGTTGTCGAGGCCGTAACGAACGTGAAATCAATGAGAATAGCGGCGTGGTTGTATCCACCGCCGCTGAGGGAACAGTGCGCGGAAAAGACATTTCAGTACAAAGTGGTGCAGGGTCTAGCATATACAAGACTTATTCATTTGACCGAGTGTTTGGGCCAGAATCCGATCAAGAAATGGTGTACGATGGGATTGCGCGGAATGTTCTTAAGGAAATGGTTGAAGGATACAATTGTACGATTTTTGCCTATGGCCAGACAGGTACGGGAAAAACACACACCATGTCTGGGACTTTTTCGAGCAAGAGTACGGGTAAAGGGCCATCGGAAACCAGCGGAGTGATTCCACGGACGTTGCATCACTTGTTTGAAATGCTAGAGGTTGCAAAGAGCAACAAGGAATCATCTAAAACCGCAGGCCGCGAGCATTCGGTCAAACTTTCTTTCATTGAGCTTTATAACGAAGAGCTGCGAGATTTACTAGCACCAGAGGAAGAAGAATTTGCGCGTAAAGTACGTATTTTTGAAGAATCAGCAAACAAAGGTGTTACAATCCACGGTATGGAAGAGATATATGTGCGGTCTGCGAAAGAGGGTCTCAAGGTACTGGAAGATGGCTCGTTTCGGCGACAAGTTGCAACCACGAAATACAACGATCGATCAAGTCGATCTCATTCTGTTTTCACAATCACGCTGAACATCAAAGAGGTCTCAGTCAATGGCGAGGAGTTTGTCAGAACAGGAAAACTCAACCTTGTGGACTTGGCTGGGTCCGAAAACATCAGCCGGTCTGGTGCGGAAAACAAGCGAGCTCGCGAGGCTGGCATGATCAATCAAAGTTTACTTACACTGGGCCGTGTAATCAACTCGCTAGTTGAGCGGTCGCCTCACATTCCCTATCGTGAGTCTAAACTGACGCGGGTACTGCAAGACTCGCTGGGAGGGCAAACCAAGACGTGTATCATTGCAACCATTAGTCCAGCAAAAGTCAGTTTAGACGAAACTCTCAGTACGCTTGAATATGCGAGCCGCGCCAAAAACATTCGAAACAAGCCGAGAATCAATCAAACGACGTCGAAACAGGCTTTGATCAAGGACTATGTATCAGAAATAGAAAGGCTTCGTGGGGATTTATTGGCAAGTCGACAGAAGAACGGTGTTTACATGACTGAAGAGTCGCTACAGGTCATGACGGAGGAGAGTGAGAGTCGGCGACTGCTGATTGAAGAGCAAAAGCTTCGTCTGGAGGTGGTTGACGAGCAGCTCAAGAACAGCAAGCAAGATGCGAGTAAAAACGAGGAAAAAATGACCGTCATGGAAGAACAATTGGAGCAAGTGAGCCATGAATTGGCAACGACAAATGTGAGTACTGCAATTGAATCAAGTGTTAATCTAACAAAATTCAGGGAAAACTGGGTGAATCGAAGGAGAAAATGGAGACTATACTTATAGAATTAGAAAACGCCAAAAAAGGGTTAGAGGATGAGGTTATTGTACGAAAAGCGCACGCAGAAACAGAAGCAGCTTTGTCGCAGTATACAGAAGAGTTGTCTAAAATCTCGCAAGGCGCTATTTCAGAAGTCGAGTTATTATACGGGTTGGTCAGTGACGCTGTTGAAAGCGAAAAGAAAACTCATCTTACGCTCAAATTTGCTAAAGAGGAACTACAGAAGAACCTAGGAACACTGCAAACTGAATCGCACAACCTGGCGTCTACCTGCCTGCGGGACTTGTCATTAATCGCGGGCCAGGTTGGAGAGTTTGTTGCATCCAACTATGGGCAACTAATAAAAGTTTCACAGCTTGTCAACAAGAGCCATACTAACATAAATTCTGGACCAGTCAAGGAGTTGAGTAGTGTGATTGAGCAAACGTTTACAGATATGCAAGGATTCTTCAGTAACCTCCAAATGACTCACCAGGAGATTGTGTTGAACATGAGAGAGGGATTTCAAGTACTGGAGACGCAGAGTAGCGCAGCCACGAACGAAGTTTGTGCACAACTAGAGCAGGTCGATAAATCGTTAGAAGTGACTATATCCAAGCTGGATGAATCTTCTAAAACCATTTTTCAGGGAATGCAGAACCAAGTTGAAGCACAGCTTGAAGAGATCAATGCCAATATTGAAAGATTCATTCCGGCAATGAAAGAAGACGAAGCAGAGATTAAAAACCTTGACCGCCAACTAGGTCAGCTTGTGACACAAGAAAAACAGAGAGCAGATTTTGCGAAAGCAGAACTGTTAAAACAACTTACACAGACAGTTTGTGAAGGTCATGATGCTCAAGTAGCATCACTGGAATCTATCTTAAGTGAGGTCAAGAAACTTGGAGGTGCCCGCAAAAACATGCGAAAGACGCGGTCGGACCATATCCAAAGTCTACAAGATTGGAAACAACAGTTTCAAAAATTTAATGGAAATGTACTAGAACAGTCAAGGCAGGAGCTAATGAGCGCTATTGATTTCACACAGACATTAGAACGAGAGAAGCTAGGCCAGGTACAACGGCGTCTTAAGAACGAACTTGACGAGAAACTCAGTAATATGATGAAAACTCAAGTCCAAGATTTGGACAGCAAGACTAGTATTCTGGATACTGTGATGACACGCGCACAAGGCTTAAACGAGGTACAGTTTGCCGAGACCAAAGCTGGTGTTATTAGCCTTGTTGATGGTCTACGCAATCAGGTACAAGAACCCGTGCTAAAGTCAATTGAGAAACTCCAAGCTCTCAACCAAACCGAAGGACAAGGTGTTGACAAAGACTTACAAACCAGTCAAGGCTGGCTAGGCAAGACTGCTGAATCTGTCAATTCGCAACTAGAAGCGAGTCGTCAATTCTTAGCTACTAACTTGGATGTGGCTCAAAGTAATTTTACTGGATTTCAGAGCAAGAACGAAGAGGAAGAGCCTCACATGCAAGTTCATGGGAAACGGATACGCGGAAGTCAAGAGTATAATGAGGAGATGAGGAGGCTTGAAAAGCCAAAAAGGACAAAATGCAGGGAGGAGATTCTAAAGCAATGAGAGAGTTTCAGACTCTTTATGTGAGAGGTATTTATTTTCGAGCTACTGTATTCATTGAGCAGAGTAGATATATATTACATTTTTCTTTTGGACTATTCTACAACGGTTATTATTCAAAGATGCTCTGGCCCAGAGACTACCTTTTTGTTTAGGTAAAGTATAGACATGTAGTTTTTTAATTGAAGAATTAATTAACCAAAACAAACTTATAACTCATATTCTACTCTGAGTCCGCTTTGGAGGTTGGACAAAAGCTGCAATCTAAAGTGGAAAATTATAACAAGAATAGTCGAAAGCATAAAAACTAAAGTAGATTAATTTTTCAGGATTAGGTCTAGTTCAGAGAGGTTCGGAACTTTTTGTCCGTGGTAAATTCAAAACCATGTCCAACAATGAACAGAATATTAATAAATCAGACTTGAACAGTACCCTAGCAAGTATGGGGATTAAAAGAAATAAATACTTTCTAACCAAATATAGCTGACATATCTCTTAGAGTACTTTATGTATGCGTCAACACTTTTCTTCGGTTTCGCTAAAGGCCTGTTTACAGCAAATTAAGCTGTTTTTGGGGAAGCATTAAGCAAAACGTAAACAAACATCTTTCGTCGTTTTTGAGGCCTTTTTATTTTTCCAAATTGTATTTATTCAAGGTCAATTTACTATGGGAGAGGAGTTTGGAAAAAAAAGCTGGATTTTGGGTAGTTGAAAGATAACTATAACTCATGCATTCATTTCATGAATTTTGTTTGTTTCATTCAGTTTTAAAATCAATCCTTGATTTCACTTTTGTGTTCCAACTTTTAAAAATTAATGATCCTCAAAGTATCCCTAATCTTTATTTTTAATTTCCATGTAATTATATCCTCTGTTCTGATAATGTCGCTCCGCTCTAAATCTTCCATCTTTCTTACCATAACTCCTCATTCGCTTGCAGCAAGCTACCAGGTGACAATAATAGGAGGCAGAACCCATCTTCAATAAATTCATATTACTTCATCTTTTTCATGAATCAACTAAAAATTAATTTTGATTTCCATCACTTGGAAGAACTATGTGAGAGCTCGCTTAAAACGTAAAAAAACGGGCTCTAATTGAGTTGAGCATTTTTTTTTCATATCAATGGCTACTTGATTGTTTATAGTAAAGTATCAAGCCCTCTGGCAGTTTGATATTTGAATATCAAAACGGAGGCTTGCCAGTTTGAAATGAGTTGCCCAAAATTCAATCAACCAATAATCGAAATCTAATTGTCTAACTCTTTATGAGGTTTGTGAGTTTTTTTCCAAGTTTCTTTAGACTAATTGTTAAAATAAATGGCAAAAAAGCAAATCAACAAAAATAAACAGACATGTTTAAGATTTTTGATAAAAATATGTATCCAGAAATTGTTGAGCCATGAGAAGAATGTTGGAATGAACTTTGCAAGTATTGGTTTAAACCCGAATAAAAAGATGGAAACTTTTTGAACGGGTGCTTATAATTCATAAACATGAGAAATCTTGTATGTAGACTAAACCAAACATTCTAGAAAAAAATATAGAACTCCTAGTTTGAAATATTCAAATATCAAATGAGATTTAATACAGTAATTTAGACCAATATTCAAAATGTAAAAAAGTCAAGTACCTGGGCTTGAGATATATCCAAATCAACCGGTACAGATGTTTAAATTTGGTCCAAAACTTTTTAGGTGATCAAATTACAAGTTGGTGGATATCTACGTCGTGCTGCTATTGGCCCAGTTGGGATATTCTTTTTGGGCTTTCAAGTTTGTGATACTTCTCTTTTTTATGCGCCCTTTACAATTCAACACAAGACATATTTTTGATGAAACAGACTTTTTAGGTGGAATTGTATAAAGAAAGAACCGGGATTTATTTTATAAAGAATTCATTAATAGTAGAGAATTTATATTAGAGATGGCTAATGTTGGAAATCTACTGGTATAAAAGTTTCAATTGATTAATCCTCTCTCTCAAGTTAAAACAGCAACACTGTCCATTGTTTATCTAGTTTGACTTTTGATCAAGCGTTAGCTCTTTGTGATCCACTTTAAATGGCTTCAATTGATACTTTTAAAATATTTAATGAAAGGACTTGGTCTGTAATTTTCTCCACACTGAACTAAATCATTTCTTGAAAATAAGCAAGAGGGGAATTGCATGTCATTATCATTCTTTGCAGACCTGTCAATGGCTAGCATTTAATGTTTCATATACATTGCTAATACCTGGATTTTAATTTTCAATCAAGCCGAGTAAATGGTTTTAAACAAAAAAAAAATCGTTGTACAATAAGTTAAGAAAATAAACAGGAAGAGAGAAATCGTGAAAAGCTTGCTATTTATTAAAATAATAACCATCACAAAAGAGAAATGTAAGCGTATTTACACAAATACCATCTACCTCCACTCTTAATACCGTCAAGACCTCTGCAAGACCCATAACAGCGGTACTAAACCAAAATCACCAAAATTACTGTAGCGTACATGTATCACAGACCCATTTTTGCCGTTTATCTGGATTTTTATTTAATTTTTATTTAATTATAAGTTATAGAGCGCATGGGTTTCAATTTTAAAAGAAAAAAAACCAAAGGAAACCGTTAAAGCTAATCCTTGACGTAAAACTTTGAGGAGAACAATCAACATTTTAAGCAAAAAATTGATTGAGGGTCAAAGCTCGAATAAATAATGAATTCAATATATACAACAGTATAAAAATAAAAGGGGGCATGAAAAAGTTAATTAGAAATTAGCAACGGACTTTCTTAAAAACAAAGTCCTATTTGAACCTGTTGATCTGGAGGTTGTAATTTTGTCCCTCGTAGGCGCAGTTGGTTGCTTGTATCTGTATTCAGAAAAAGATGGAGCATGTTTTAGTTCATTTTTTGGAATGTTGAAAATGTCTGATAACCTGTTGGAGGAAATGCTTTCAGAGGGAGTGTGTTGGAAAGGAGAATTAAATAATAAATCGTCTTCATGGTCGAGTTCAGGAGTAGGGGGCAAAAGTGAAGAGGTACGGCGATCATAGAGATCAAATGAAATGGGATCCAGTGCAGACTGGTCAACCATACTCGTACTGGTGACTTCAGAAATCATGCTGGAAGACGAGGGATCTGTGCTAAAGCAACTACTCATTGTAGATTCAGTCAGGTCGTCTTGAGCTCTGTAGGTTATTATGTTGCGAGTATCGTAGCGCAGGCCTTTTGCGGAGATTTCAGCGTTGGCAGGGTGTAGGTCAAGCCAGAGGGTCTGTGATTTTAATAGCAAGGCAGCAAAGACGGATTTATGAATACGCAGGGTCGGGCATAAAATTAAAGAAAGAGAGGAGACGGACATGCGGTTTGATGCGGAGTGAGCCACGACAGTTGCAAAATGGCGGGTCAAGGTGTGGACAGCTGCAAAGTTATAGGTCGAGAGTTGTTGGAGGATTTCTTGAAGGATTTGAGTTGGAATGACACAGGGGTCAAGGTCTTGTTCTTCAGGAGTGAATGGGGAAAAGGAAGCAGGGTTTTCAAAGGTAAAGGAAGTAGAGGGAGTGTAAGAAAGAAAGGTATGACATTTTGTGACTGGAAGAATTTGGTCAGGGAGTTCGCGTACAAAGCTCTTGACAAGGGAGGTGACAGCATGAACATCAGTTGTGGGTGGGATATCAAAAGAAGGGCCAAGATTGATGAATGCGTCTCGCAGAGCTTTGACTTGAAGACCGCTACCACTAACACGATATAGTCCTTCTTCTTTGAGTCCATAGTCATGAATGAACTTGATGCATTTGAGCAAAACTTTTGGGACATATTTCTGGTAAGCAGGTAGACATATAGAGTTTTCCCATTTATTGTAGGATGGAGTAAAGATGGAGGTATCATCGAATTGATCGTCTAGCTTTGCAGCGTCTTGTAGGGAGATGCCAAAAACGGGATAAGGACCTGAAGGCAAGTCATGAAGGAAATGTCGATGAGGTTGCCATGATTCATCAAAGGATGAATGTGTAACCATTTCAGGACAAGATTTTTTGTTCTTGAAGAACATTAGTTTGTTTAGTTTTTGTCCCATTGTTCATTGCTTGAGAAAATTAAAGCTGGGCCATGAAGAGGGTTTTATAAGAAGGGATTGAGAGGAATGAGATTTCTTTTTGAAACAATATTTCTCATTGGTGCTAGAAGCTTTGGACTGTTTGCATGCATTTCACAGCATGTGGGGGCATTTGAAGATGGATTAAACAACCGTAAGAAAATTGAATTAAAAGGAGAGATATATCCATTGAGCTGGGATTAAAAGCGACGATTATTCCGAATTAAAGCTTTGAACGTTGAATAAAATTAAATAAAGACTGTTGATCTTATTCACTTTAAAGATAAATTTGTATCACAAAAAGATTCCAACTATTTTTTCAATCAAGTATATCGATTTTGAATGTTTCATTGATTTCATTAAAACACAAATAAATTCATTCATCCACTTGAATATTTGAACCACTCTCAACTCAACCACAGTCATGCCATGAACCACTTCTCTCAGCTACTCTCTTAAGTAAGTCAAGAAAAGAGTTGAATGGTTAGGGTATATGATTTGAATATCTGCATTAAATTATTCATGGAATTTGATTCCGAGACCTAGAATC
The DNA here is from genome assembly GCA_030674515.1 of Geotrichum armillariae. NCBI lineage: Eukaryota > Fungi > Ascomycota > Dipodascomycetes > Dipodascales > Dipodascaceae > Geotrichum > Geotrichum armillariae. The sequence goes on along the minus strand of JAKTYJ010000240.1, from coordinate 2,399 downwards.
TCAAGCAAAAGGGCTGCAAAACCGGGTGTATTTAAAATAAAATCTCGATGAGAGCCCTTACCCTTTTAAAATTATAGGAGAAAATAAAAAAATACCATGTATAGCATATGTCATATTCAATGCTATAGCCATTCTCTTGCAGTCTCTGGAGTATAATTAATAAAAGTAGACTTATGTCAACTTGTGCAACGAATATGTTGTACTTTATTTCAACACAAAATATGTTGTACTTCTGTCTTACAACACAAAATATGTTGTACTTCTGTCTTACAACACAAAATATGTTGTATTTTTGTCTTGGAAAAGACATGTACTTCTGTCTTACAACACAAAATATGTTGTACTTTTATAAAACATATATGTTGTACTTTTTAATAGAGCCTTTTTTTTCCTTGTACTGCAAGACTCGGTTGATTAATCTCAAGTGCCAAAATAGTTTCTGTGCGGCTCATTTTGAAAACAAAGTAGAGGGGCAAAACGTCCGTTTTTTCATCAAGCATATCTCATTAACGACTTTAAATTGAAACTAAACGACATTTCATGTAACTACTACCCACGTGGAGACCTTTTTTTAAATACCCACAACGACCATTCATAAAGTGGACATTAAATACATTAAAGGGAAATAAAAGAATTGGTCATCTTGGTCCATGCTGTGCAGCGCATACGAAAAAGTACTGGACTCTGTGGTAAGAAGTTGAACTCAAGTGGAGAAAGGTGCGTTTAAGATTTTAATTAGTAATGATTAGTAATTATTATGTCATTACTAAGAATTTAAATAATTACATAATCATTTTAACCTGTGCCCAACATACCCGTGTTAAAACCCGTGTCAGAACCCATGTTAAACAAAAAGAGTCACGTGATTTTAAACCAGAAACGTGACGGTTTATGCAAGAACCCGCGTGGCTACAGTCCGCCACAATATGCGCCCACATGCACTATCATCACTAATATTCACGTGACATGTCGTTATCTTATACGGCTGAAAGGCTTTTCAAGCACGTCTTATTAAACAATTTCGATTTCAAATTTATTTTCAAACATACAAAACCAAACTGTCATCCTCTTTTTTTTCTCTCTCTTTACTTTACTTTACTCTAATTTACTTTCTACATCATCTCTAAATCAGAAGCACCGACAGAGGTGTCATTACTACTGCCAAATCAAAAACAATATGAAGCTCTTTCAGATACCATCATCCTTTCAGATTCAGCATCTGAAGACTTGGAAATCCAAATCGACGATTATAATCAAGAAGATAAACTGGGCATCGCTTCATCTACTCTACTAATGCTCAACAAAATGATTGGTACTGGAATCTTTTCTGTGCCTTCCTCCGTCTATGCTCTCACTGGTTCAGTTGGTGGCTCCCTCCTACTTTGGTTAATTGGTGGTCTTGCTGCCTACGCTGGCTTAAACGTATACCTAGAGTTTGGACTTAAAATCCCAAAGTCTGGTGGTGATAAAAACTATCTAGATCGTGTATACCGCTACCCACGACATCTGGTCATAACAATCTTTACAGTGGTTTCTGTCATTCTAGGGGTATCCACTTCAAACTGCTACGCTTTCGGTATCTATGTACTCTTTGCACTGGGAGTGGAAGATCCTACTCCTTGGCAAGCACGTACTGTAGCTCTGCTTGGTCTTACCGGCTGTGTCATACTTCATGGTGTGTTTCCACGCTTTGGCAGATCTCTCTTCAACATCCTAGGCGTCTTCAAAGTCATTGTACTCTTGGGCGTCACCTTTAGTGGTTTGGCTGCTATATTAGGTTTCATCTCTGTACCAAACCGACCAAACAATTTCGAAAACATGTTCCATAATGATGGCTTTGGCGGAGGCTACTATGCCTACTCTATCGCTCTACTAAGAGTCTTTTATTCATACCGTGGTTGGGAGAATGCTAACTTCGTCATGGGCCAAATCAAAAACCCAGCTCGCACCTTACCCATTGCTGGTCCTCTGGCAATTGGCCTAGCCATGTTGCTGTACTCTCTCTGTAATATCGCCTACTTTGCCGTCATCCCCAAAGACCTCATTGCTCATTCAGGTACCATTGTAGCAGGCCACTTCTTTCGCCTCCTGTTTGGCGATTCCGCTGCAGCCCGCCTCCTCCCTATCCTCATCGCCCTCTCAAATATCGGCAACGTGCTGGTCGTGTCTTATGCATATGGATACATGAACCTTGAATTGGCCAAGCACCAGCTGCTCCCATTCTCTTCATTCTTTGCATCTCTCCGCCCGTTCAACGCCCCGCTCGCAGGACTCGGCTTGCATTGGCTGGTCTCTGCCATCACTTTAGTGGTCCCACCACCAGGTCAGATCTACGAATTTGTCGTCGATCTGTCCTCATACCCTGGTGCAGTAACCGCTGTCGTTGTAACCGCTGGTTT
>JAKTYJ010000239.1:0-12708 GCA_030674515.1 Geotrichum armillariae | reverse complement strand
AGTTCTCTTTGATGGCTATAATTTGTTAGTCCGTGTCAATACAATCCTTGATTATACATACGCTCTTCTTGAGGAGGAAACACGTTTCTCTCAAACTTGGTACCACCAGGTCTCTGTGGAGGAATAATAGGATCCGGGTGGTTATACTTTTGGAGGAGCTGCTGTGTGTTGGCCAGCAAGTAGTGAATTTTGCGAGGGTCTGTTTCGGAGAGGTTGGCTTCAAACTGCTGACGAATCTCAAGGGCCTTAAAGCGCCAGAGATCACGACGGTTAATCCAAGACTTGGAAAGACGCAGGGATTGACGGTACAGTGAAGAAACTAGTCGGCGGTTTTGTTCAGACATTGTTGATTGATGGTGGTTGAGGAAAAAAAGGAAGGATTCTGTTTGGGTGAAAAAAAAAAAAATTGGGAGTATTAACTCGACCCTCTTCTACATAAGACAAGCAACAAGCTACTTGTTGTTATTTGGCTTTATTAATATCAGAATATCATGAGATGAACAAATTTCTCGAGACTGAAGGCATTTGACTTACCAGCAAAGCCTTTTATTCTGTGCTTATAGACCTTTTTGAAAGTCAATTATGGTCAGAAATAATTGATTGCTTTTCATTGGCTAAGTACTTTATTGCACAACTCTCACTAACGTTTTTGGCATGGATTTATATTAAGCCCTATCCCATAAGGGCTGGGGTTTGAGATTAGATCTCAGTACCAATATCCAGATCTGAAACTAGCCTACAAGGTTATGAATCTATTTTACCAGTCATCATGGCCGTCCAAAGCGATGAAGAAGAGATTCGAGTGTTGACTTCTACATTGTAAGTATTCATCTTGTACAATTGACTTTTGACAAACCTAACAACTATCCAGAAATGCGTTTATACACTATGAAGAAATAGCGGATCAAAACGTTGTTCAGGTTCGTGAGCGTAAAGTTGCGCGAATGAAGAATAAATGGTATAAGGAAATGGCCTCACAAGTCCTTGATGAGTCGCGATTTGAGATCATGCGAGGATGCTTAAAAGCAAACGCATCGTTTTTGAGCGATGTCGCAAAGGTAGCTGGTCCTGGATTTGGAGCGCCCGAAGATCAAAAACAGTGGGCGCCTTTTACGGCAAGTAATATGGATAAGGTCGTGAGTACCTTGAAACAAGTTGCCAGGGAATGGAGTGATGAAGGAGCAGAGGAACGGGATATTAGTTACGGACGTGTTATCCGGGAGATTGAAGAGTTATACCCTGAACTCCAAGCCGACAACGGTGATAACAAAACACAAGAAGAATATCCTCAACAAAAACCTCGAAGAAAGGTCAAGATAGTAGTGCCTGGTTGCGGATTAGGTAGACTGCCTATGGAACTAGCAGCTCGCGGATTTCATACTCAAGGAAACGAGTTTTCATTCCACATGCTTTTCACGTCCAATTTTATACTAAATTGTACAATGTACGACCGCGAGTTTCCGATTTATCCATATGTTCATAGTTTCTCGCATGTCCGGTTTCGCGAATGCCAGACGAGACCCGTTTATATACCAGACGTGCATTCAGGTGAATACATGACAATTCGGGAGAGGCTTCAGGGTCGTCCGCCAGGTGAATTATCAATGGTGGCAGGCTCTTTTGATGAGGTTTACCTTACCTCGTCTGCAAACCGTGAAAGTGGACAGGAAGAGTACAACCCTCAGTTTACTAGTGCAGACATTGTGGCAACGCGTTTTTTCATTGATACTGTACCCAATATTTTCCGCACTCTGGATGCTATTTCCAAGTTACTTGTTTCTGGTGGCAGGTGGATCAACTTTGGACCCTTGTTATGGCATTACGAAGATACTCATGACGATTCCAACAATCAGGACAGTAATGATGATGATCGGACTTGTGGGCTAGAACTGTCAATGGAAGATATACTAGGTCTACTTCCTAATTATGGATTAGAGTTAGAAAAGCACGAGTCCAACATTCCCTGCAAATATACGAGTGATCCATTGAACATGGGAGGATTTGTATATAAATGTGAATACTGGGTCGCTGTTAAGATATAATATTGATAATTATTTATAAAAGTTATTGAAGTGCTTTATCGTCAAACAATTCTTCATAGGCAGTATTGAGAGTGTGTTGATAGGCCAAAGTGGTAGATTGTTCAGCTCTGTGCATCAGCTCCTCAGCCTCAGTCTCAGTTTCCTGAGGTTTAACAAAACGGCCCAAAAATGGAATACCAATGCCATATCGTTCAATATAGAGCTGACCAACAAACATTGCAATGACAAACATCCAATACAGGTTATAAGAAATGACCGATCCATAAGTAGCCGAATTTTGCCAGCCAAAAATACCATTCAAGATTTGCCAGCCATTATCAGTTTCTGGGTTGCAACAGTTTACATGCCAGACTGACTGCTTGATATTGTACGATCCAGGCCCAGATCCAGTTTCAGCAACATCTCCTCCTACTCGCTTGGCAAATTTGTACATTTCAAAATACCAGACAGATCGCGAAAACAAGCCAGCTGAAATCAGATATAGAAAACAAGTGGAGGCAATTAGAAAGATTTGGATTGACATCTTGTTACCGCCACGGTAGATACCATAGCCAACAATTGATCCAGCTGCAAGACCACAGATAACAGGCAAAGGAAAAGCAGAAGCTGGAGTACCAAGAGACACACCTCCGATAAACACAGTAGCCTCTAGACCTTCTCGAAGTGTAGTAATAAAAGGAAGAAGGGCCATTGCGTGCTTTCTAGACCATAGCGATGGATTGAGCTTTTTCCAAATTGGTTTTTCCTTCACTTCAACCTCTGAACCTTCTGTTTCCTCAGTTGCAATAATAGCTTTAGCTAGTTTGAGTCTCCATTTTTCCTGCATTTTATTCAATCGCAGCATTGTAATCCCCATAACTGTAATCATCATACAGGCAACAAGCGAGAAGATACCTTCCCAGAGGTCTTCCGACTGTGCCCATAGATTCTTTCCCAGTGAATAAAAGATTGCAATAAACATACCACCGACAAACAAACAAATAATAATCCCCATAGCCGAACCAATCCATACTTGTAAAACGAGTTTGTTATAAACCTTCTGATCTTGGTCTGGCCTACCAAGTCCTTGTCTAAGAAACGATAGAAGCACAGAGATGATGATGGATGCTTCAAGCGTTTCACGAAAGATGAGAAAGAATATTTGAACTGAGAAAACGTTGACCATGATTAAGCAAAAGGAAGTGATCCCGTCGTAGCAAGCGGTTGTCAGTTAAAGAGGTTTCAAAAGTTGAGATATCCATTTTAAAGGCTTTCTGAAGAGAACGATGAGTTTGTGATCCCACGAGAGTCAAGTCGTTACAAGTATCATTAAGCACCTTCATCGCCAACTTGGTAGGTATTACAAACTGGCCAAATATGTCCAAACCGATTATTTTAGTTCGGATTTGGTTCGGATATACAAAGTCGAATACCGAACATCTAATTTTTTTCAAGCAAAGTGGCGCTCCTGTCGGTTTGCTTTCGTTTTCACTGTCCAACGAGATATCAGATGGAATTGATATAAACCAGCCGTCTCATAGTTATGATTGGCTATTGATGAGATTGATAATAATTTGCTACGGCACCCAGCTGCAAGGCAGAGAATTGACAAATTGGCAGGCAAAATTCCAGGAAATTGATCATGAGAATGATCTTTTAAGTGTTAATTGCGTAGTTTCTGGCTGCAAAGACCATTTTACGTCAAATAGTTGTGCGTAGAGACTCCTAGAGAGTAGTCGAATTCGGTCCAGGACGAAAAAAAAAAATACAGAAAAACTTTCAATTTAACCTTCTCTTCCTTCCCAATTTTTATTTTCAAACTTAGGATCCACAGAAATGAAGTTTACCTCTTTATTACCGACTTTGCTGGTAGGCCATGCTGTGGCAAAAACCGTCGAGCTTGACTGGAATGTAGGCTGGGTTAAAGCGAACCCAGATGGGCTCAAAGAGCGTGAGGTTGTAGGAATCAACGGAGAATGGCCGCTACCTGCTATTGAAGTCAACAAGGGAGATCGCCTCGTCGTCAACGTTCACAATGGCCTTCCTAATCACAACACATCTATTCATTTCCATGGAATATACCAAAATGGAACAAACGCCATGGATGGGCCTCCCATGGTAGTCCAATGCCCTATTGTGCCTGGAACTTCATTTACTTATAACTTTACAGTTGATCAGAACGGAACTTACTGGTATCATTCGCATGTGGGTGGTCAATATCCTGATGGATATAGAGCGCCATTCATTGTTCACGACAAGGACGCATACTTTGCCGACGAATTTGATGAGGAACTGACTTGGACTGTTGGAGACTGGTACCATGAGCTAACTGATATTCTTTCGCCCAAATTCATCAACTTGTACAATCCCAGTGGCGCTGAACCTGTTCCTCAGAGTTTGCTATTCAACGACGCTCAAAACAGTTCGGTTGCTGTCAAGCCCGATACCACCTACTTGATCCATATCATGAACATTGGTGCATTGGGATCTATTTTCGTGTGGATTGAAGATCACGATTTCCAGATTGTTGAGGTTGACGGTGTTTACACAGAGGCAACAAGTGCACAGACTCTTTACATTACACCTGCTCAAAGATATTCGATTCTGCTCAAGACCAAGCCCAAGGCTGACAAAAACTATGGAATTGTGGCGGTATTTGACTCTACCATGTTTGACGTGATTCCCGATGATTTGGTGCTTAACCAGACCAACTGGCTTGAGTATGATTCGTCTGCTGCCCACGAGCGCGTCATTCTGGACATTGAGTCTTCCGAGGATATTGAGGCCTTTGATGATTTTGCTCTTATTCCTCATGACCGCAAGCCATTGCTGCCTGAACCCGATCAAGAGATTACTGTTAGCATCGCTATGGATAACTTGATTTCAGGCAAGAACTATGCCTTTTTCAACAACATCACCTACACAGCTCCAGTTGTGCCTACACTGTTTACAGTCATGTCTTCAGGTGAGTTGGCCACCAACCAGCAGATTTACGGAGAATACACCAACTCGTTTGTGCTTGAACATATGGACACGATCCAGATTGTTCTTAATAACGTTGACCCAGGTGTGCACCCTTTCCACATGCACGGCCACGAGTTTCAATTGATTCACCGGTCCGAAGCGTACGACGACGAGAGCCCTACGCCTTACGACCCTGAAGACTATCCCGAGTTCCCTGCGATTCCCATGCGTCGTGATACCGTGTTTGTGCGGCCCAATGGTAACATGGTTCTTCGATTCCGCGCAGATAACCCTGGTGTATGGTTTTTCCACTGTCATGTTGAATGGCATTTGGAGCAAGGTCTTGCTCTGACGTTAATTGAAGCCCCTACTCAATTACAACAACAGCAGACTATTCCCCAAGCACACTATGATGTTTGTAAAGCTGCTGGTGTACGTACAGAGGGCAATGCAGCAGGTAATACGGTGGATTTCCTTGACCTTACAAACCAAAATGCGCAGGAAGGACCTTTACCTGAAGGGTTTACATTCAAGGGAGTGATTGCGTTCATTTTTTCATGTGTATCTGCTATTTTAGGTGTTGGATTTATTGGTTGGTACGGCGTGTCTGATGGTACACCTGAGTTTGTGCCGTTGAATGAAGAAGAGGAGGAAGACACAGAGTCAACGCAGACCAACTAAGTATATGAATATGTAGTGTGTGTATTTAATGTTAATGTCATTATTTTCAAGTCTGCAGTCCAAGTTTTGGTAACTTCCCAGGGATTAAATTTCACTAGGTTTCCCTTTAAGAATTTTTTTTCACAGTCCAATTGTCCGACTCTCATACATCTTTTGCCTCTACAACAAGAATACCCCCCCAAAAAAATGGCTGAAGGAATGGAAACCGGTAAATACCAGCGGAAGAATGAAGAAACCGAAGAAACCGTGACGATTCCTAAATCGCAAATTACACTACTGTATGCTCAAATCAATAGTCTCGCCAAATCAGTGGCGGAAAAGGAAAAGCAAGCGCGGACCACCACCACGGAAACTAATGCTACGACAGAGGTTGTTAAACCAATGGCCTCTACGCCAGGACCTGGATTAACTAGATCATTGACCGGGGGGTCAAAAGGACTTCAACGATCACAACCTATAGATCAACTTGGCGGATCTTCAACGTTAAAATCAGAGGACATTCGAGCTCTTTTGGACGCGCTGCCTGTATATTCTGGTACGGTTGGAGAGTGTTTTAAATGGTGGACACAGCAGGTTGAATCGTTTTGCAAGACGTTTAATATTAAAGTGAATAAAATCGAGTATTATATTCCACAGCAACTGGTTAAAGGAAAAGCGCTTGAGCGATACCGGGAATTGCAAAAGGAGTATGCTAGCACCACAGCCATGTCAGTAATTGCATCTCCTACGAATAATCGGTACAAAAGGTTCTTGCCTTGGAAAATTTTGACCAAGGAATTGTCTAAACTTGATAACCCCATTTTACGAAGCATTTACATTCATGAACAATTATCAGCATTACGCAGTACCACGACGACAAGTCTTGATGAGCACTCGGTTATAAGCCTTGTAACAAGATTCCGGAAACTAGAAGCTCAATTAGATCCAGCTCCTTTGGGTGATAGGATATCCATGTTTTTCCAGGTCTTGCCAGAAGCACGGCCAATGATTCTTGAAAAGATTACCAGTAACAACAACAGAGATAATAGCATTTTCAATAACGTGGATGAGTTATGTGATTGTATTCTAATTCATTTGGACGAATTAGTGAAATCAATCATTGCAGTACCTGCGACAAGCTCATCTACGGCTTCACCTTCTCCTTCGCCTGATTTAACAACCTTGACAACTCCTTGTACTTTTTGCAACAAAACTGGCCATGTAGCCAACAAATGTTTTAAACGGAAAAAGGAACGTCAAAAGGAAAAGATCAAACTGTACGATAGTTTACAGCAGCAACAGCAGGTCCAAGAGATTTGAAAAGAGAAAATGTAAATATATTAGCATTCAATAAACAATTACTACCCTAATAATCACCAATCCAGAGGTAACCAGTCTTCTCTAAGAGCCTTTTCGTATAATTCAGTATCGTCATAAAGTTCAATCAATTGCTGATCCAGAGGTCTAGCTTTTGGAAATGAAAACCTTCGATATTCATCAAAAATCATTGTCAGTGACCAGTTTTGTAACCGGCGAATACAGCCTACAAGACACCCAGTGCGATGTTTTCCTCGGTTGCAGTGGACTAATAAAGGATGATTTTCGGGGTTTAAAGCGATTTCCAAGGCTTTTGTAATGGTTTCATGGGGGACTAATGAGTTAGCTGATAGTTTTTTTTAGTGAGCAGGTATAAAAACATACCATGAACAAACGGTTCTTTATTGCCTGACATGCCAACTTGGAATATCTTGATGCCATATTTTTCTAGGAATTCCTTATTTTCTTCAGGATATGGTTCTGGTATCAGTACTCTATTCAATTAGTACTAATTCTCCAAATAAAGACCAAGACAAGACCACTTACGATATACTTTTCAATTTTAGTCGTTCTAGAAATGCGAAATTCTCTGGTCTAGGAAATGAGCTGCGGTATACTCCACTAACGACCATACTAAAGTTTTCAGGTGTTGGATGTAAATCATCTAAAGTCAGTCGAATATTGACTATTTTTTCAGGTTTTGGTGGAGGAGGAGGAGGAGGAGGTTCTTGATTATGGCCATTTTGCAATTGATCTGTATTTGATATTGAATCATGTATCCGTAGCGAAGTATCTTGAAATGCGTTCATTGTGTAATGTTATAAGAGGGTATATCAACACTAGTTTCAATATATTCTAGAGCCAAGAAAAAAAACAGACAACTTGAAGATTTCAGAAAAGAGTTGAAATGGAGGTGGAAAAAGAGGAAGCCAAAATAAAATATGGTAATCATAAGCCCTTACCCCATTACCCGGATTCCAATAGATTGCGTTCAGCAGTCTTTGCAAACATTTCTGAGAGCTTAGAGAAAACGACTAGAAATGAGCTTTTTAGCACATTTGCAGCCTTTTTTGAAACTTTTTGGTGCGGAAAAAGTGCCAATGGTGCAATCAACTCATGATCAAAAAGATCTAATTAATATTTCCCATTTAGGTAATTGAAATATTTGACCAATAAAATATTAGAATAAAATCTATTCCATATTACCGAAAAAGGATAACCACGCCACGAGTCAAAAGATCAGATAATTCCAAATTGGGACAATTACCCGGATGTGTCACATTTATCTTTCTCTTCTCCTCTATAAACAAATAAGTATAAGAAAAAAAGTATAAATAAGCTGATAATTTCCTTTCTCCTTCGTTATATTTTTTTTATTTATTTATTCTTTATCGTTACTAGTTCAAAATCATGGTCCCGTCAACCGCCAAACTGACCCAACAGGAAATTGTTCCAGCACCAGGCGATGTCGGTGCCCTCGCCAACCGCATTAACAAAGCTACTCATAGCATTCATAACCAGATTAACAACCTCATTAGTTTGAAAATGGTGTTTGCCTTACGAGACCCGAGGATTTACAGACAGGGTATTCAGTCTTTTTATCATGTTTTCAAGACCTTTGAAGAATGTTGGTTAGAAGAAATGGCCAAGGAAGGTCGAATCCCAGAGATTTTACGTCAAGTCTGGACGCCTGCGTTGACTAGAACAGAACCGCTTAGAACCGATTTGAACTTTTATTATCACAATGATGCTTCCAAATATGAAGATCCTATTATGGAACAACAGATTGAGTTTGTACGACATATTCGCAAGAGAATTAGCGAAAAACCACATTTGCTTCTAGCATATGGACATACCATGTATTTGGCCCTGTTTGCTGGTGGAAGAATTCTTCGGTCTAATATCATGCGTGCAGCTGGATTATTCCCCCAAGTTGAAGGACTTACAACTGAAGAAGTCGCATTAAAAGGAACAAATCTGTTTCGGTTTGAAGTCGACGATGAAGATGCTCTACGGCTTGGATTCAAGTCAAGGTACGAACTGTCGACTAGAAACGAACTCACTGAACAAGAAAAGCGGGAAATTATTGAAGAATCTCAAGAGATATTCGAACGCAATATCCTTTGTGTTTCTGAAATCGCAAGGCATAACACAAAAGCCATGGCCGCAAAGTTTGGTTACAAGGCCTTTCAAACAGTTAAAATCATCATCATTGCATTGCTAGTATTTGCTCTTTTTTACCAGCTGCGACGAGTTGTTTATTTTTACTTGTAGAATTAAGCATTTGTTAATAAATAGAGTATTCACTCAATGATGGAGGAATTGGAATTTCAACATCCAGCTGGCCAAGTCAGTACCATAGAAAAAACAAAAAAGAAGAAACTTACTGAAAGATATCCAGAGCGAAGAGGCGATATAAACTTGATGTTCATGCCACGAAACTCTAGGTCCTTGTTGACTTCTTGAATATACTTTTCTAATTCCTTCAATCTCCTTTTCGAGTAAGGATCACGGAATATTTCAAGAATCCAGCATGTTGCCGCGTTCAACAAGAAATCAAGCATATTCCAGACATTATAAGGCGACAATGCGTCTAGTAAATACTTGTTTATGGTTGAAACTATTTTAAATAGTTCAATATGCGAAATGTACAATTGTAATGGTGATGCAGATGTAAGAGCGATTGTTGGTATTGCAGTAGATATTACCTCGTCTTTTTCTGGGGAATCGGGTATCAAAGCACCTGGTTCTTCGCCAGGAAAGACCGTCGAGAATTGTGGAACCAAATCTCCAAATGAATGGAATTCTCTTGGGATTCTCACAATCCTCGTTCTTGCAACCGTATTACCAACTGGAATATATGGATTTTGAAAATGCGTCAACAACACTGACGGTTGTTCAACCTGTTTATTCTCTTCAACAACAAGCGGTAACGCATATCCTAAATGTTTAACCTGTTCTTCTGATGAATGAACCACGTACTCGTGGTAGTTGTAGAATTTGATACCAGAACTATCTGAAGAAGCCTTCTTTTTGGATTGGAGAGATGTCATTTAAGCTGTTGCCAATGCTGGTGATGGAAATTTGGGACTGAGGCCTGAATTAAATAAGGAGTGGCGTAAAACCTAAGCCTACAAATAGTCTGTGACAAGCTTAGAACATCCAAGCTCCGGTAGTTCTTTCAAAATATGACAGTCTAGATTTGTTTGTTATATGTACAGAGGTTAATAAATAATTTTTCAAGTAACAGGCTTGTTCTTTTCAGTTGCAAGCTTCTTTTCTATCTGGTGAACAGCACGAGTTAGTTCCGCAGTGAGCTCAGTTGTTGCATCCACACTTGTTGCAACTTGTTCTATACGCTCTGGATTAAGAACTACAGTTTCTTCATTGACTGATGATGCATTAGAATTGCCAATGAACTTGAAAGTTCCTTTGTATGCGTCGTTAAGAGCTTTGCTGGGTGTGAAATGTAAATGATCCTCTTTGACCAAATAGTTTAAATGCTTTGCACCTTCCCAGGCCTTCCAATTAGACCAAGCTCTGTACAACAAGTAGAATCCAGGTAAGTTAGGAAGAACAGGAAGTAAGGCCATTGGCAGCGTAAGAGGAGAACACCCAAGAGATATCCAAAAGTACTTTAAATGCATGTTGACACCGTTTGAAGCCAACTTACTCATGATTTCAAGGGATTGATCTTTCGTCAATATATCGCTGGGATACTGTACTTCTATCGAATGAATGGCGGCCACATCATGCTTAATTTTCTCCAACTCACGCACAGAAACATGAGCAAACGATTCCTCCTTTTCTTCCTTCTGAATCTTGCGGAGTACCGAGCTCATGGAGGGAATAGACTTGAGCGCGTATTCATCATATGGGATTCGTTCCAAGGCAATATTGGCCCATTTAACAATCGTTTGCTTCCATTTAGTGGGCGACTGTTCCCAGCTTGTCCAGAACTTTTGCGCGCGAACAACAAGACGGTCATCAATTCGAGGAGACTGTCGAGCAGGGATTATAGACGGACCATCGCGTGCACTTTGAGCAGTTAATGATTTGGCGGCAAGAAGGATTGGGGGCGAGACTTGCTGCTGACAAAAGACAAACGCTGATTTGGTTGACAGTGGCACGACAACAAACCTCATGATGATGAATATAGCAGGTAGTTTGGTTGAAAAGAGCAGGTAGAGAAAGATGTAGAAGAAGAGAAGAATCGATAAATTGGTTTTTTTTTCAATAAAAAAAAATTAAAAAAAAAAAAAAAAACTGAGTTCAGTTGCGTCCAACAGAGGAAACTGCGGCGACTCATAGAGGAAGCCTTTGTGCACGTGATGGACGCCAAATTTCAGCTTTTTGCTAGGCCTGACTGTCTTTCTTTATTTCCCTTCAGCTTTTCTTCTCTTAAACCTCCAACTTTAGACTCTCGAAACCTGCCTTTTAACTGTTACTTTGGGCTTCAAGTAACTTCTTCCTGTCTCTCTTGAGCGCGACTCTTTTATATATATATATATTGTTTTGACCGGCTCTCCCGTTTTAAAATACCTCAGCGCGATATCTGACGACTCAAAGGCCCTCTGCCTTCTTGCTAAATGCCCTTGTCTCTGCAATTATATTGACTTATACTCTTCTTTTTAGCTAACATTCTACTCCTTTGACTCCAAGGAAATGCCTTCAAAATCTTCAAACCAGAGCGTGCGCTCTGGTGCTCCTGCTTTGTCATTCACACCGCCTTCTGGAAAGCTTGAAGTCCCTAAAAACGGACTCCTTACTCCTTCCCCCAGTTTATCACCATTGCGTTCTAGTCGAGCAGTATCGAACTCGTCTTTGCCCGAGGGAAAACATGGGGTTAGACCCCACCGGTCCATTTCAAATGACTTTTCATATCCCCATATTGTGCGGCCAGTTCCTGTTTGGATAGCAGACCAAGCAGGTGTTGCAAAGAAAACTTCAATGGCATCTGTTGTTTCGTCTCAAAATCTCTCATCGTCGCGGTCTCCAGACTCAAACAACGAAAATTCAAACATTAATTCTGATAACACCACAAACACTAATAGCAACGACAACATCCCTAATGGCACTTTTCAACCTTCTACTCCCATACGCAATAAAGGTAAATCTGTTTCCTTCTCTCCTGACATCTCCCCACCGCACAATGCCTCAAATATCCCACCAGAAATGCTCTCAACACCCAATACAAGCGATATCCGCGCCCGAATCCCGTCTTTTCAAATGCCAACGTATCCTGGACAACCCCGTGTTTCCTCGGGCGTCAACCGATGGACCTCGTTTGTCAATTCCACCTTACATACCGAAACAGTGCAAGCAGGAACTAGAGTAGACATTGAAGCTCTAAACGCCCAAACTGACCTGAGTGGTGACTGGACAGGGAACCGATGGGACGACGATTCTCGAGGTTCTACTTCTAGCCTCAGCGCGCGCTGGTTTTCAAGAATTTTTTGCTTTAAACAAGACAGAAATGAACCGAAAAAGCCGGCTCCAGTCCCCAATGATGCCAGTAAAGAAGGCAATCTTTCGTTTTCAAGAGCCCGATACTTTGTATCAGAACAATCCCGAGAAGAGTGGAAACCGAAACTCATGTCTATTCTACTAAACAATCCATATGTCCCAGTGACCCTACGAACAATCAATTTCGTTTTATCCGTGATTGCCTTGGGCCTGGCTTGTTCTGTATTTGGGAAATCACACACCGCCAGTCCCGCCGTTACCCAACAGGCCTCTACAATCA
>JAKTYJ010000238.1:0-12718 GCA_030674515.1 Geotrichum armillariae | reverse complement strand
ATCACCAATAAAGTAGAATCAAACTCAGATCGGTTCTACTTGGAGAACGTTAATGTTCGGTATAACGGAATCTCACCAAGATCGAAAATAGTTACTGATAGGCCAACTCAAGTATTAACTGCTTAAGGATGTGAGCAGATGTAAGCAGATCTGGGCTTTAGTCAATCACTTTTGCTCCCTGCTGTCTCCCTGTCTCCCACTCTACTCTCGGGAGTCTAGCAGATCAGACCACAGGTTACAGTTCACAGACTTTACTTTATTCAAGCTTCAACTGCACTGCAGCGTCAGCGCGCATTACTGCGCTGAGAACTATGCTGAGAACTATGCTGAGAACTCTGCTGAGAACTCCGCTGAGATTTTGTAGAAATAGCTTTGCCTTTGCGATTAGATTAACGTCGCCGTTTAAATGTACGATTGCTAATAAACGCACACCCACGCACACCCACCTAGGTATGCTCAAATTCATTCGGAAGCAACTGCTCCGCACTCCGTTTGGTTTCTTCATCACCTTGAATAATTCCATTAAACAACAAGGTCCCATATACCAACATTGCAAACCCAACCAACTGTAAAACTCGAAATGTCTCCCAACCAATCAGCAACGAAACAGCCCAAATCCCAATAGTTCGACATGTATCAATGGTACTTCTAGAAGTAGCTGAAATTAATCGTGTAACTGTCAACCCTGTAACGTTAAACGAAGCAAGTGCAATCATCACAACCAACGATGATATTAATAAAGGTTTGTGAGTAATGACTTGATTTGTGCCTTCCAAAACATTGAATATGCTGGTACTCGACTTGGTGAGAAATTTGGAAATCATAAAAGAGGCAATAAGCGTAATCAAAACGCCGAACGTGCCTTCCCATGCAACTACCTTGATAGGCTCCAGACTATATTTTTCAAGAATGAATTCTTCAACCACAAATTGAGAAGCTGTAAAGATCTGAGCCAGTAAAATCAGCAACACTCCAAACGCCACTTCCCATCCACCTTCATTAGTGCCACCTTCATTAGTGGCAGGAGTAAGGCCAACAGCACTAAGACCAACAATAAACACACCACCAGTAACTGATAATAAACCAATCCACTGTTTACGAGTCAAGGTTCTTTTCAAAAACAATACTGAAAATGACCCAACAAATAAAACAATGGCACCTCGAACCATTTGAAAAATACTCACGGGAACGACAAGCAGTCCAACATTCATGAGCGTAGTCCCGCAAATGTCAAATGTCGCTGGTAGCGCCAGGAGGAATATGCGTTTGCCGGTAAGCGCCTGTGGAGCTTGTGCAGCAAGCAAAGCAGGCTCACCTGGAATTTCTTCCGTTCCGACAACCTCATACTCACTCTTGCGATTGCTACCCATAAATCTATTTACCAAAACAACAACAACAACCAACGACTCTGCCAAAAACATTTGAACAGTTTGAAATACAGGTTGATTGAAAAATTCGGGGTTTTCAGTGTCACAATTGGCAATACATTGTTTATCTTGGAATTTGGTCAAGAGTGAGTTGGAACAGCCTGCTATTAGCATAATAGAGATGATCAGGGACTGTCATGTTAGCTAACAGAGTGAATACAGTCAATGGACTAGCATGACTAGCATGACTATCATGGAAAACAGAAAAAGACTGGGGTAAAATGCGTAAACAAGTCTCACTCCATTATAAAAACAAGAGAATCATAAACTTACAACTGGTAAACCCATTTTGAATAAACAAAAATAATGACTTTCCTTCTTGTATAGTTTGTAGTCGAAGAAGTGTAGTACTGAGGAGTTGCGAAAGAAAGAGATGTTATTAGAGATGATCTGAAATGTACATAATGTTGTTGAAATCCTATTCAGGGAATATATAGCCGTATGTGCTGACTCTGTTGACCCTGCTGACTCTGTTGACCCTGCTGGCCCTGCTGGCCCGTTGACATCTCCAAGACTAGGCCCATGCCCTGTTGACAAAAAGCGACTTACAATCTAAAGAATTTCAAATGATTTCAAGCGTCAAACACGGACTTTCTGTCAAACAGGAGGCTAATAACCACTTCATGTACACATGTGCTTTTATTACAGCTTTTTAAAAGCAGTTTGAAGCAGAAAATGGAAATACTCTCAATTATAAACTATATATACTATCTACACTATCTACACTGCTCAAATCTTTTAATCTTGCTGAAACCTCACATTAAACAATCTAGTCGGTTTGAATCTCAATTCGCCCTTCTGTTTAGTGAAAGTATCCAGGCCTAGGGTTTAATACCGTTCTGAAAAGTACAGCAAACATTCTAGAATGCGCATTTTACAGCACTAATTTTTTTTTCTCTGAAAAGTTTCGACTATAAAAGCCAGCATCAAACTCTCTTTCTTGATTTTTTTCCTCTTCCTCTTTACGCCGCCTACTCGTTCCTCGACGACAGTAATCTATGCTTCTATGTTTACATGTCACGTTGGCACAAGGAGGAAGGAGAACTTTTTCCAAATCAAATGGGCATTTTTAAGCTCTGACTTTTCAATTGACAGTGTTTTACTGTCGCCGAATTGTTTGGGTTTTCAAGTGTTCGATTTGGTTCAAGGTCTTTGGAGTAACTGGGTGGTAGAATAGAATGAAGGGCTCTTTTTCGCTAACAGCATCTTGATAATTCGGTGGATGTGGTTTGATAGTAGTGGAGCGTACATATTTAATTGAATTTTTATTTTTATCATTATTTTCAATCCAAGCTTTGTAAAGTATTGCAAGTCTATCAGAATAGCAGAGAATTGATGAAGTTTTTGTAGGTTGCTTATACAAATATCACTTTTTCAACCTCTTTTTCAATCTCTTTTTTTTTTCTTCTTGCTTTGCGTGAGAAAATTTTCCTCCGCTTGTACAAAATGGACACCAAGATCTCACCACAGACTTTGATCCTGACCACTGCAGTCGCAGCCTCGGTTATTTCTATCGCCGCAACCCTTGGCGTACAATCCCTGCTACTCCGTGAAAAAAGAAGAGCCCTCGAAGAAGAAGTAGAAGCTCAAACGGAAAAATCAGAAAATACAATTCAGTTGAATGAGTTTGGTATTCCAGTCACTCAGGCACCAAAGGTAAAGACGAGCAAGAAACCATTATTTGGAAATGAAACCGCTAGCACCACCAATGTCGTGGATGAAGAGCTGATTCAAGAACAACTGGCCCGCAACCGCGCATTCCTAGGCGAACAAGGTTTACAAAAAGTAAGAGACTCTTTTGTCGTAATTGTCGGCGCTGGTGGTGTCGGATCTTGGGTAGCCACCATGCTAGTCAGATCCGGTGTCAGCAAAATCCGAATCATTGATTTCGATCAAGTCACCCTATCATCTTTGAACAGACACGCAACCGCTACACTCGCAGATGTGGGTACACCCAAGGTAATAGCAATGCAACGATACCTTAAACAAGTTGCACCGTGGTGCGAGGTTGAATCAGTCGTTGCACTTTGGGATAAGAACAAAAAAGGGTACGATACAATGATCTCTGAGGGCAACCCTACGTGGGTCGTGGATGCCATTGATAACATTGAAACAAAAGTCGATTTATTAGAATTCTGTTACAGCACACTTAAAGTGCCTGTTATTTCGGCAATGGGCGCGGGTTGTAAATCAGACCCTACGCGTGTCAACATTGCCGATATTTCGCTATCTCTCGAAGACCCGCTTGCCAGAACTACCCGCCGACGCCTAAGACAGCGTGGAATTGACTCAGGTATTCCCGTCGTTTTCTCAACCGAAAAACCAAGCCCCGAGAAAGCAGCTTTGCTTCCTTTATCTGAATCGGCCAAGGACGAAGGTCCTATTGACCAGCTTGCAGTTTTACAAGATTTCCGGGTCCGTATTTTACCTGTACTTGGACCCTTGCCTGCCATTTTTGGTTTGACCATAGCCACCCATATCCTGACCATATCTGCCAACTACCCAGGCGTCACTGACCCTTTGCAAGGTGGTTATTCGCTTGCAGGTAAGCGTCGTAACAAACTCTACGATTCTGCCCTACAATCTTTAGCTGGCCAGCTTGCTCGTTTGCGTTGGGCTAACCAGCGCGTGCCTCTTGATTTAAATGATGTGGGATACCTAGTTGAAGAAGTCTTTAGAGGCAAATCTCCTATTTCCGGTGAATCCACAAAACTCTGTATTTCGCTCTGGACACCACCTGCAACCCCCGAGGTTGTAGATTTCAATAATCTCATTGTTTTGACCAAGGAAGAACAAAAGAAACATGAAAAGGAAATCATTGTAGGTGGGAAATCGCATGAAGAGGTTTATTCAAAGGAAGTTTTAGAGGTTGTGACTAAACGACTTGAAGAACAGAAATGGTATTCTCAGTTTAGATAAAAATGTATATAGTATGAACTAATTTTCACTTATCAGACTATTGAATACTTCATTGTTCCTCTAACTCGCAATTTTTACACAAATTAACTTGAAAAGTTTGGTTACTATTTGAGCTTTGTGATAATACAGCTACATCAAGCTTAATTAAATTCAGTTCCTGGGTGCACTTGAACACCTAAAACTTGAATATTTCAAGATAACTCAAAGATCTTAACAAAACGCAAATTCGTTAGAGAATGCAACTTTTCTATTGGCTAAATACCTAGCACTAGTTTTAACCGCTCATACACAAAAAATGAGCATGCAAACATGGGCGTCACCTTTATATATCCAATTGACAAGCCCACAAAAAACCCACGTAGCCCGCTTTGTGCGAATATCGTCCTTGCTGTTTGAATCATACCAGATCGCTCACCTGTCACTCCACTCACCTGGATTCGTCGTCTAACCACTTCTAAAGGATACGACGCAGTTTGTGAGCACATACCAGCTAGTCCACCAGCCGTCAACTGGGCCCATACTGTCAATGGTTTCCGTCGTTTTAGTGTACCGGGTTCTGTATTTTCATCTGGCTCTAGGAAATCCATAACAGCATATGGCGCCAGGTACGGTGACCGGAATATATCATGAAACATATCGTGGGCCCAGAACGAGACTCCAGCATATGGGATCATCCCCATTATAGTCGGCGTGAACCCTCTATAGAAATTGGCAATACCTCCTCGTACACCTGTATGTGTAGGTTCTTTGTAGATTTGTTTACACGTCTGGATTAACCGTCCACCTCTATAGTCGTAATGGTTTTGGTGGGGTTGGATTGCAGGATTGAGACGAAAATTTTGCTTGGTTTCAAAAGCTAGACGCACTCGAATCAGATCTAAAGGGTATGTGAAAAACACAGACGTAATGCCTGATATAGACCCGGCTAGGAATCGTCGCACCGACGTCTCTTTATCAGGAGTAGGAATGATAATGGCGCGCACTTCTTCGTACGCCACAAATTTAATGGCTGCGTACGGAAAAATTCTCAAAATTGTAGCCGAATGTCCCTGGAATAGTCCGAACATGCCCTGTGTATGTTTGATTTGTTTGATGGCCCGGTAGAACCCAAGCCATGACCCTGCGTATTTTCGAAACTCAGGGTTCGATGTTTGGAATAAAATCTTGACGCGATCCAGTGGCGCTATCAGTGTTTTAGCAGCACATCCTGCTAGACCTCCTGCTATTCCACTGCGGATAACATATTCAAGTGACTTTTTATCGACTATTGGATTCAACAGCAGTGCTTTCTCAGACAGATCTGAAAATCCAGGAGGACGAACAGTAGTGGCCATGGTATGAATGTCGTGGTTGGAGTAGGAAGTTGAGTCTTGTTTTCTGATATCTGGGGTATTGGGTGAGGGTGGAGAAATAGACATTGCCGCACAAAGTTCGGAGGATCTAGAGGAGACCCGGGGGTGTTAAAAGGGGCCTCGGATGTAATTTCACGTATTTCTATAAGGTAAACTTGCACCAAGGGGATCCAAAAAGATGCTGAAGATAGGGTGAATGTGAATTTGAGAGTGAAGAAGAAGAAGGTAAAAAATTGAAAAAAAAATTGACGGACAAGTGAGAAGCGCGGAATTGGAAAAATATCAAGAACATTACACCGACCATGTGACGCTGACTCAGCATTAAAATATGATTAGTAACGCGATTTTAGCTGATAAATTTTTGTACCCAGTTCGGCTCAGAACGGCTATCGTGAAAGTTTCTTTAACACCCTAACCTTGGCTATCAACAGGGTCAGCCTTGCGGTTTTTTTTCAAAGCAATATTTATTATCCTCATTATCCTCAGCATGGCCAATGATTCTGATTCTGAGTTCTTGCAAGAACTAAATGATGAGCAATACAAAGCTGTTACCGCTTTAAAAGATGAACATGTTCAAATCTTGGCTGGACCCGGAACTGGTAAGACTAAAGCACTCGCGTCGCGAATAGCCTGGCTTCTTGAGCAAGGCGTGAACCCCAGCCAGATTATTGCCATGACTTTCACGAATGCTGCTGCACACGAGCTTATTAAACGTACTGGAAACTATATTGGTGATCAAAAGAAAGCAAAGCACTTGCAAGCAGGTACATTCCATTCCCTATGCGCTAGATACCTTTACAGGCACCACAACCTCTTAAACCTACCCAAAGCCTTCGGTATTGCTGATGACAAAATGAAAACGAGAATTATCGCCAAAGTGTTTAAGAGTGCTGAACTTCAAGTTGCTGCAGATGCTCTTGGGTATAAAAGTGATAAAGGTATTGTTTATAGGAGTAGTACTCAATCTTGGAACCGTCAACAGGTAAGTAAACAGATCTCTGAATTGAAGTCTGATGGGTATAGTCTTGAAACTTGGGCAAATACTGGACGGAAAAGAAACCCTTTTCTGTTGGCTGCGTTTAGTCAGTATACACTATTGTTGAAAGAAGCAAATCATCTAGATTTTGACGATCTGCTTGTCTATGGAGCACAATTGTTTGAAAAGTTTCCTCAATGCCTTTCCATTGGCTATGTGCTAGTCGATGAATACCAAGACACAAATAAGGTACAATTTAAGATCATGTGTAGTCTGGCCCGAAAGGATCGCGGCCTGACAATTGTTGGAGATCCTGATCAGAGCATCTATGCGTTCCGTGGTGCGTGCCCCAAGATTTTTCAAATGATGGAGGATGAATACGCAGATACAAAATTCCATTACTTGGAAACCAATTACCGATCCTTTCAGCCTATTCTAGACTTTTCAATGAAACTCATGCAGCAAAGTCATGACCGACACCATTCAGATAGGACTCTCAAGGCTAACCGGATTCTCCCTTCGCACTGGAATCCACAAATCTGTGAGTTCACTTCCGATAGAAAGGAGTCTAAGGCCATTGCATTGCAAATAAAATATTTAATGGATGTCTACAAAGAGAGATTCAAGTACCAGGATTTCGCCATTCTATTTCGTATCCGCAAGTGCATGAACATAGTAGAAGATGCATTACTTGAAGAAAAAATCCCATATGTTATTATCGGCGGTCATGTGTTTTGGGAAATGCTTGAAATCAAAACTCTCATAAATTACTTGAAAGTCATCGACTCGCCATTCCAAGATGAAGCCGTCTTGGAAACAATCAATACACCTTCAAGAAACATTGGAGCAAAAACGATAGCAAATATTGAGGCAATTGAGTCCAAATACAATAATTGTTGGGAAAAAATCTATTCTGTTCACACTAAAGAAAATATTAAAGCTGCCGGTGCTATGAATGTCAATGCGAAAAAAGGTATAACCCATTATGTTGAGTTGATTCTAGACTGCCGTGCCATGCTTACTTCAAACACGCCTCAAAATGTCGTCAAGGTAGTGAATAAGCTCTGCAAAGACGGAGGTTTAATGGAGTACTTTGAAAAGAATTCTACGAAAGATCCTAAAGTCATCAAGAGAAACATTAAAAGACTTAAAAGGTTTGTTCTGCAAATGGGGGAAGTATCAACCGGCCTGGATGAATTGGGCGCGCTTGACAACGTTGATGGAGAGGTCACAGAATCAAGTTCTGGTGAAAGTACCAATTCAGATGAAGAATCAGATGAAGACTATTTGGATGAAGACGAAACTGAAAATTTCTTGGGTGAACCTACTAAAATCACAATCACGGATGATTGTTTACCTATGTTTTTACGCGATATGGCCCTTGCTTACTCCAAGACCGAAGATAAGAAAGATAGAAACAAAGTTGTGTTATCCACGGTCCACGGTGCAAAAGGCCTCGAATGGCCTGTTGTTTTTGTTCCTCAGTTAGGAAAATGTCAAGTGTTTGACCTAGAAGAAGAACGACGTGTCTTTTTTGTAGCAATAACTCGGGCTCCAGGACTTCTTTACTTGAGTCACGCTCCAAGCTTTATTGGTTCTAATGTTGCAAATACGTTTTTGGAGAGTGATCAAGCTCATGCGGATTATACACGCAATAGGTTTGGGCCGATTAAAAGTGACCAGGTGGATGAAATATGTAACTTGCTGGGAAGGTCGACGAGCGAAGGATATCAGAGAAGGAAAGATATTATCAAAATGGAGAAGGCACATGTTCAAAATGAGCTCACTAAGAGGCGTATTAACGAAACAAAAAGTGAGCCGAATGCCGATACCCAATCTGATGACCTTGATACCAGCATCAAGTCTGGATCTTTTAGGGCGGAACCTGAGACTGGTGACAACGTTATCAAGACAAAACCTGATACTGGTAGTAGCGCCATAAAACCAGAACCCGCGTCTCAAAACAAATTTACTGGAGGATTCCGCAGTGGTCTGTCAATGCTTATGGAAGAACAAGCCATGATCTCGCAGAATGAAAATAATGCCGCAGCTAGGAACGAATCAAAAGCTGCAAAAGCTGCAAAAGCTGCAAAAGCTGCAAAAGCTGCAAAAGCTGCAACGAAGAAACCGCCTACTAAACGTCAGTTAACTTTTAAAGTCGAAAAACAGCAAAAGAACCTTAAGAGTTTCTTCAATCCGAAGCCAAGTGAAGTAAAGCTAGAGCCTACCAATGGTGAATCAGGACTGGAGACTCGAAGCCAATCGGCGGGTAAGAATGATTCAATTGCCAAGAGACTAAGAACGGAGTAGAAGTACATTACGACCCTATTTTGATAATAATTGTTTGTATTTCTTGCTTTGCTGATATTAAAATAAAATGTTAAAGATACAACTCAAGCTTTTTCTTAATATAAGCGAGGTGTTTCACCTTTTGAGCAACTGATCGATTTGAAAACGTAGACACACCTTTAGCCCTGGTTTGACTCCAGGTATGTTCTTTACCAATGAGATCTGATTCTGTTTTCAAAGTGCCATCAGGTAGTATGACAATTGTGTCGGAAAAGTCAAGTTTTCGAATTTGTTCCGCAGCAGACGACTTTTGCTTCCTGTGGCTCTTTTCATCAAGTACAATTGACATGTCAATTAAGGTTCCTTCAGTTCGGGATGCACGTAAATAATCAGCATAAGACTGAGCTTCGCGATTCACAATTTCTAGAATACCCTTGTTGAGCGACAGAACAAGTTCGTGTTCCGAAAATATCCGGGCAATGACGTCTTTCAAACCTGGTATTTCCATGTGCAAAGGTATCCGCGAAATAATATGTGCAGGTGGAATTGCTCCAGATGCTTTATTAAGTAGCGCTTTCATGAATGTCGGTCTTGTTATGCAATAGTCTAACAAATCGTCCCAAAGCTCTTGATCGTTTTGTTGTTTCGCAAATTCGATTGCCTGATCAGGATCTTGTAATTCCTCCAGCACAAGTTTCAACGCTCTCTTGTTTTGGCCAACCTTACCCAAAAGGTAAACAAGCTCAGGCGTATAACCTCGTGACTCGCACACTTGAGCAGCTGATTCCAAGTTGTAGTTGCTGTTTTTTTTTAGAAATCCAATTAACTTGGGTCTATCAAATTCAGCATAAAGTCTTGCCTGAAGGTCTCCAAACTTTTGCGAAGCAAAAGTATCTACCGCGTTAAGCTGCTCCAGGTATAAAAACGCTACCACTTCCATTTTATGCTTCATGATTTGTTTAACGACATCGTCGGGGATGACTTCATGGCGCGCCTGGACAACGATGGAAATAGCATTGGCCATAGTTTCCCGGATTATGGGTAACGGTGCCAAGTCGAGTTCTTCTTTACCTTTTAAGTTGACTGTGAGAATTTCTGGTAGTTCGTTAACAAAGGAAGGCAGCAAGTGAAAGTGTGAGACTAAGTCCAAGACGCTTGGATCATGGAGAATGAGTAAATGATGAACAGCCGAAATATGATCTCCAGACTTAATATACAGATCCGCCAAGGTCTTTCGTAAACCAAGTTCCTGAGGTGGTTTATCATGAAGCAGGTCTTCAATATATCGCTTGATGACACCAAAGTCATACATCTCTACCGACCACTTCCGTAAATAGACAATCAAATCATTATGCCTTCCTTCGTTGATAAAACCAATCAGAATTGACTCGTATAGTCTACCCTCAATCTGTAAGCCTGATGATGCAGGTAATCGAAGGGCAAGTTCATCTGTATGCCCTGACTTTGAGAAAATCCAGCCCCATTGATTCCAGTTGTCTCGTACTGAAACTTGCACATCCGTCAAGTCAGTGTGATTAGAATCCTTCAAGGTATCACTCTCCAGGTATGTATTCTGTACCATTTCCAGCGTCGTTGCAGCTTCAACCCAATTATCTTCGGATACGAGCGTTTCCACCCAGTTCAAACCAATAGTATAACGTTCAACAGGTAGCTTGACGGTTTCTGAGACTTCCCAAGCTTCCTTTAGCCTGTTGTGATCTACCAACCAAGTAATTTTATCACTAATGTCTCGCTCAACTGCAACAATACCATCTTTCGCACTAATAATAAGATACTTTGTGCTGGTAGCATCTGAATGCTGTAACAAGTGATAGTCGTTCATACCTAGTCGTTGGTATTCTTTCAAGGATAGTTCGTCACAGTAAGACTCGTTACCAGACTCCAGGTCAATTAACCGAATCTCAGGTGCAGGAGCCAGCGGTCGTGACAGTCTCCGTGACTCATCAGTAGTTGGCGGAGGTGGTAAATAGCTAAGCATCATTATTTTGTCTTCTTTAAAAGCAGCGATACCAGCAACAAGACAATCAACATGTAGCCTTGACTCAATAGCGATAGTTTGCTCTACTGCCATAGAACGTATTGAGGAGCCTGAGGGCAGCATTATTGAAGCACTTGATGATAGTAGATTTTTAGTATCCATCTTACTTTTGGTCACGGTAACTTTTAAATTCCAGACACGGTCGGCCCACGCTATGTAGATTCTGTTAGACTCTGGCATACAAAGTCGAGGTTTGTAAAGATCAGCCCGAGGCGAATCAGCAGGCCGTGGAATATTCAGCAATAGCTTCTTCGTATATTGGCTAAAAACGTTAATACCAGAGTCGTTCATCCAAATAATTAGCCCTTCCAGCCAGTATACTGCAATAACTGGATCGTCAGACTTTTGCAAAATAGTATCTGACCTCTGTCCTAGCCACCCTCGCTCGGATAATATGACATCTCCAGCCATTCCTCCAGATATGAAAGTCTTGCTCGATTTGTAGTTCGGATCTAGAGCTACTGAATGGACCGGACGTTTAAAGTCAGAAGCCGTAATATCTTTAGCATCATTCACAGAACCAATTACAACAGTTCCATCAATAGATGCTGACGCTAGATAAACACCATCAGTAGCAAGGCCCAGGATAGAAGCTGAGTGAGCTCGATACGATCGAATGAGTGTAAAATCGGGCTTTGTGAGATGTATGATACCGCCATGAGTCGCAAACGCAAAAAATGAATCCGCAACTAGACAAGTAGAGACAGGATCGCGAGTGAATACAGTCTTTGGAAGCTGCGTTATTCGGCTGTATTTGAGTCGAGGCTCTACTTCTTCTTCCTCTTCTTCAGACTCAGTTTCGTCTTCTTCTTCGTCTTCGCTACTTTCTTCACTGTCTTCTTCGCTATTCTCGCTCTTTGTGCTCGCCTGGATTGAGGTTTGTTCGTCGTCTATATTGTCGTTGGGCTGAACAGCCTCCGCAGATTGCTCAGCACTTTCTATGATCGGTGTATTCTGAGTTTCGGATTGATCAGCCATTCTGAATTATCAACAATTCCAATCTATTCTATAATTTATTCATTCACTAATTTGAGAGCTGTCGTGAAATTATAGCTCAGATTGTTTTTCGCTTGTGAAATATTGAAGAGGGACAAAATTGGTTGTTGGGAAGAAACATGCCTTCCATTACAATTTTACTCCACCATCAAAATGCCCAGTGCTATTAAAGGTAAGAGGAAGCTTTCATTTTGTTATTACGTTACTGACTTCTAATATCGATAATAGGAGTTTTGATTGAGTGGTAAGTCAGTCTTGTGCGCTTCTATCACGCTCTAACAGATTACAGCGATCCCTCTATCAGAGCATTGGTCTTGAATATCGACTCAAAAACTCATGACATTATCATCGAGGTATGTTATTTCTTGAGAACTTTACTCTTATCTGACTTTGATAGGAACTTGATGATACTCATCTCATGGTAGATGAGAATCGTGTCGACTACATTAAAAGCGAACTGAACAAGCTGTTAGCTAAAAACACTTTCGTTCCGGAGGGAGAAGAATAGACTTCTTTATATCTGCCATTTAGCTCATTATATTTATTCACGTGTAACGTTTTCACGAAATGTCTTTTGACTGAAATACAAAGCAGTAACTGTAACCATCAATAGCAAAAATCCTCCACATCTTTCAAGGGGAAAGAAAAAATATGAGAGCGGTGGGGTTCGAACCCACGCCTCTTTCGAGACTAGCACCTG
>JAKTYJ010000236.1:0-12711 GCA_030674515.1 Geotrichum armillariae | reverse complement strand
GTAGAAATTTAATTTATTAAAAGATCATTATACAAAACTTAACAAAAGCCATCCAATCTAGAACCAATGTTAGTCAAAATCCCAAAGACAATACTTTAATTTCATCTCTCAATCAATAGGATAAATAAAAGTGAGTTGTCATAGTGTCAGAGTAGCGGTTCGTATTATTCCTCAATGCTTTTCAGAAACAGCTTCTAGTTGATTGTGTTTTGGTAGAAAATCATCATAATATGAACAACTCTTTTTTTTTATCGCAATTTGAAGAGAAAAAAGAAAAAGAAATAACACATACCATTTCAGTTTCCTACAAATGGAAGTAAATGTTGAAATGTTTGGGCTGGCAAATGCTCATGTTGTTGATATAAAGAAGAAGAAGAAGAACAAAAATATTTTAAACTTTTATAAGTTTTCTGAGAAAGGTTACCCGGAGATGAGAAAAGATTAGGGCTAAGAATATATATTGATAGGACCCATAAGTTCATGCCTTTTTAGTAGAGATTCCAAGTAGAAATTGAAATCACAAACAATTATCAGTCCAAAATAAATATAAGTATTGAAATAAAAACGAAACCTTGAGATACATGTAAATAAATATAACAAAATGATAATAAAATGTAGAGAGAAGCAGAAAGAAAAAAAAAGAATTAAAACAGTTTAAAGCATTACATGATTGTACAATCCCCCTTCTCCTTCTCCATAGTTTTTGGAATCCCCATTTCTTCAAACGTCTTTGCACCTTTACCGCCTGGGATTGCTTGAATCACAACCACATTCGAGTTGGGCCTGCGCACTGGTGACGAAGACCCGGATCGCATTGACGACGCTATAGACGATGGTGCCGTAGAGGAAGACTCGCTGTTAGACGTTGACGTCGAGTTGATGGTCGCGGTGCTAGGACTATGCCTGGCATAACGTAATGGTGGTGAAGGCGTACCACGAGGGGGTGTGCCAGGACTACTGGCTCTTGCTGAGCCAAGTGAAGGTGGAGGATCCAAGTTATGATGATGGTGGTGAGTTCCAAGTTCAGTGTTTCGTCTTTGAAATGCGGATGCTTCAGGAGCTTGCGAGAACTTGCGAGGGCTTCGGGATCGGGAATTGGCGTTTCCCTGAAACGACATGTTGTTGCTGTGGATCGGTACTGTGGCAGAGCGTGGTACAGCATTCTGACCCCACTTGTTCTGGGGAGAACTTGTACTAGCTCTGACTCTATCAGGTGCAGGCGCGTCCAAAATCACACTCTCGACCTGGGGACTTTCTCTACCTTCGGCTTCAGTCCCCGGAGTAACAGGGGTGTCTTCTTCCTTGTAGCCAAACAGCATTCCCATGACACTAAATCTATTTTTTTTCGGTGAACCAGGGAGACTTGCTTCCCTGACTTGCTCGTCTTCAGGTGTAGGTGTTTCACGGTCGGATTCTTGTGATATAGATTCAAGATTATTCTTGGCCGCATTCTGCTCCATTTCAGGAATCGATATATTTCGTCGTGGAGAAGGCGCTAGTAATGGTGTAGGTGAATTGGCTAAAGAAATGTTACCGTACTTAGAGGCCTTTGGCGTTGATTCCGTACTGCTGTTGCTCGTTGTAGAAATAGGACGCCTTGATGATAATGACACAGAATTTAATGGAGTGAGAACTTGTGATCCCGGGAATGCTGTTGGTTTTTGCATGTTTGAAGAAAACACAGGCGAGGAAGTGCGACGATTGCCAACTCGTTCTTGATTATACTGAGCAGGTAACATTGTAGAAACTCCGCGTTGTCGCGTAGGAGATGCATTTTTTCGTTGTTCTTGAGAGGGAGCCAAGCGAGTGACGCTTCCAGTATTGTATGCATCAGCAGGAAGAGACAATCTACTTTTTCTTGATCTGCGATCAGTTGAAACTTCTCTAGGTGGACCAACTGACTCTGACACGACTCTAGAGCGAGCTGCCCTTGATGGTGATTCTGATGTCATACTGCTGCGTTTCAGCACGTCAGGGTATTCTGGCTCCGCATAAGGACTTCCCTGTGGTTTTGTTTCACTAGCCTTGCGTCTAAAATGCTTCATTGAACCTCGTCCCTTTAATGTAAGAGTTCGTTTATGCTGTTGTTTCGTAATTGTGTTTTGTCGACTAAGGTTGAGTTCTTTTAGACGGTCAATGGCGTCGGTACTATCGTGTGAGGCTGCAATCCCGTACCAGATAAGCGCAGCTTGAATATCCTGTTCAACGAAAATGCCAACCTCGTAAAAATAGCCGACAGCAAACTCGGCAATACCGTTACCAAACTCAGCAGCTAGTTTTGAAAAGTAGAATGCGTACTCCTCGTTAGGTTCGAAAAACCCTTCTGAACCACACAGCATCCATTTCGAGATTTCGACCTCAGCACAACCGCCTAGTCCAGCGTTAGTGTCACCTTTGTACCTGAGATATTGTTGATGGCGACTAGCAAGGTGAAAATATCGCAGCGCAACAGCCGAATCATAGCCTTTTTCTCCACCTTGCCAGGACATACCCACACGTAATAAAGCAGGAGCAAACCCTAGCCATGCTGCGCGTTCCATAGCATCTATACCTGAATTTTCAGGAAGATTCGGGTCAGGCAAAGCAACTTCTTGAATTTCGCCAAGCTGAATCAGACCAAAAACATAGGACGATTGAGGGCAATCTGGATCAGAAGTACTAGACGCCTTGTGAAGATACTGCATTCCCAACTCTGAATTAACTTCAGTACCCAAATGGCCTCTGAGATAGCACATGGCCATACGCTAAGTAAATGTTAGTATAATGGAACAAAATCTTAGACACCCAAACTCACGTATAAACAGGCGCTGTCTCCTTTTAAAACACCCTGGTTGAAGAATGAGAGAGCGTTTGCAACATCGCCGGATTTCTCATACTATGAATTGTTAGCAAAAAATGATTTGGTTCTTGGGCGTGGGAAACGTACCTCAGATCCAATGCGGTACAAGGCCCTGGCAAATCCTGCTTTTGCAGCAGCATAAAAGAGATCAAGAGCCTTTTTGGGATCAACGGGCCTTTTGAAAAGACCAAAGAAAATCCAAACTGCCACGATATACTGAGCGGCGCCTTTGAATTTGGTGACACCTCTTTGAGATTCAGAAACAAGAACAATGATATCAACAGCAGCGTCGACGATTTCAGGCAAGAGGCCAAAATGGTTTTCAGCAAAATCGACAGCTTCTCTAGCCCATTTGAACAAGACATTGACGTTAATTTGAGTATTGCTGTGAATGTTGGTGTCTACAGATTCTCCATTTTTACTCCTTTGGCGAGTAAGCTGAATGTTTTGTGAAAGACGTCGATGTAGATTCGAGCGAGAGTCTCCAGGGCCCTCGGCTTCAATGTCAGGCCCACCGCTGACTTGGCGAACTAACCTATGGTATCCATTTTCGATTCGACTAATTTTTTCTTCTGGGGAAAGCGGAAGACCTGCAAACGAGTTCGTGATTGGAGGGAAGACGTGGTCTGGATAGGAAAAGGGGAGTACCTTCTGAGGCATGATGGGCAGTTAGAAGCTGCTGTTGCTGGCAGTAACGAGGGCTTCTCAGAGGTTGAAGGAGGAGGAAAAAAGGTGAACTGAATAATTTTTTTTGCTCAGCACGGTCTCTTTTACGGTGGCTGAGACTTTAGGGCGGATCAAGGAGTTTTATGGGCAAAAGAAGGAATCTGAATTGGAGGAAGAAATTTTGGTTTGTAAACAGGAAACAGCATATTCTAGCCCAACCACCCAAAATTTAAAATAAACAATGCGGAGGGGGAAACCAACCACCTATTTCATTTTATTTATTTTTTTCATCTATTTTTTTTTGGAGTCAATGAATCAAAAAGAATGAGACTTTGAGACATGAAAGAATTCAAAAACTTGTCAAAAAGAGACGCCCAATAAGTGTAAAGTTCAAGGCTGAAGCTGATTATTAGCAGCCTGGGTCAAGTACTTGGGCCTCCTAAAGAACAAGGAATGATAGTGAAGCCTGTAATCGACCGATCTTGCCTAAATCTACAGCGCATGGACCGACTCGACAAAGAAATGCTCAATAAGAAGTGGTAGGGTTTGAGCTCTGCTACCACGCATAGCCTTTAAATCTTTAGATGAATGCTAAGCCAAGTTAGGTGAGTACAGACAGTACCATCCATTCACGTCAAAGTCTTTGCTGGATTCCAAGCATTAAAGCGTCCGAAAGTCTTTATGGACGAGCGATATCAGCCGTGCTGCTGTTTGTCTCAATAGACTTTAATCTGAAATATTTCCAAAAATAATTAACCGAGCTCTCTGGTATTTAGATCTCACCCTCTACAAAGAAAACTTTCTTTCTGATATTTCTAGAAGACCAGATATATTCTGGGCAAGAAGCATGGCCAAATTCACAAAAGGTAGTCTGGTAATACGCCAGAGTTTAGATCTCAAGCCCGAGGCTAATGTTAATATTCATTACTTTCGATTGTCTATTCAGACATCCGGGCTATCTTTATTCATGAGATCAAAATGCAGTTTGGAGATTACAGAGGAACACCCTCAAACTTCTTTACCCATTTCATGGTTTGTTCCATAAACATGAGAGTTAGGACAGTATGAGGACCGATTCTCATTAAATGAGGAACAAATCCCTTGTATAGAGCCAAAGGCCCTTCGATAGACACTGTTTTGATTAAACAGTCAAAGGGATTCTTGTAAAGGTTTCCTTTTTGATTGTACATGCGAGTCATGAGCACGTCCCAAGGATTCATGACTACACAGACACCAAAGCCACTGGCAGCAGATGCAAGTAAATGTTTCTTAGGACCGTCTTCGACAATATCGTATTTTTCAATAAGCGATTTGGCGTAGTTGTAAATAGGTAATTGGACACTTGAACCAGCACCAGTTCTTAAAATGGCAGCGTCCACACCGCGATAAAGTCCTTTGATTCCCTCTGCTTTATAGATTGTGGAAAGGCCATGAACCAGGTTTCGGTAATGAGTCTGAGCGCCGATTTTGAAAACAGGCGAATATGACTGCATTCTAGTTTTGATAAGGTAGAATGGTGAGCCTGTAATGGCGCCCATGATACCACTTCCAGCACCTGCGACGACGTTTAACGAGAATTGTTGGTCAGTTTCAGAGAACCCAAAGAATGAGTTTAGAGTATGTCTGAATGGTTCGTAGAAACCGAGACGACAGCCGTTGAGTCCTAATTGATAGACGTAGGCTGAAATCAAGCCTCGTTGGATTCCCCGTACTCCTTCGTGTTTGATGATTGTACCCAGACCTTGGAACAGGCCAGTATAGATTTTTGTACCCTGGCCTTTTGCTGCTAATTCGCCTTGTAGTTGCATTCTAGCAATGTTAGCTGATTTGTAACGATGTTGATAACTTGGACATACCTCGTTTTGATTAATTCAATTGGATTTGTGACTGTCACCGCACCACAAGCTGCGACTCCACCTGCTATGAATCCTCCAGCATTACTGATTGTTTTCTTGGGTGTCGTCGTTTGATTTGAAGACATGATGTTAATCTGTTGAGGTCTTTTACCAAGAAAAAGAAGCAGCAGCAGCAAAAAGATCGAAATAAATAAAAGAAAGAAAGAAAGCAGAGGGGGGAAGAGAGTTGATATTTAAAGTGTCAGTTTAATATTTCACCTTCGTTTTCCCGCTCGGCAAATTTCATTCGGGGCGAAAGCGGTGCTTTATCCCGACCCTTACCCACCTGACTAAATCGCGGCTAACAGCGGTCGGGAAGCTTTTCGGTAGTAAAACCTTGAAAGTCTTGAAAGTCTTTAGTGTTTGATGGTAATTGCCATGGTATTGGGGTGATCGTTGAGAATTGTAATGATGGGCTGGTGATCAAGTAGCAACTGTTAAGACATAGCTTTGGAGCTACGTTTCAAGAGAAGTCTGTTATTTCAACTGTTGTCTGAAATTCACTTCAATTTCTAATGTGAATCTCTTGAAAAATGGCTTTCTTTAGTATTTATATGTAAAAAGTGGACGTAAAGCTCTTATGAATAAGAAAATTAAGTGTAAAACTTGTGATACTTGCCGCAAATTGACAAAAGCTGAGACAGAAAAACATCCAACATGTTGCTATTTGTCACCGATATGTTTTTATTTAACTCCAATATCATTTTATTTGGCACGAATATCATTATTTTTTTATTTGACACCGATATTAGACTTTTCAGTATGCCTTCGCCTTGACTGGATCTTTAACGCCCATTAGAATTAAATAAAATGATTTAAAATGTCCGACTGCACCAAGAGTTCCATACTGCGCTATCAGTTTGTGCAAATCATGACAATCGAAACCAAATTAAACCATCAATAGACCTCGTCAATACCAAAGACTTGATCAGTCGCAGTTATAAGCGAGTCACCAAGTTAGGATCTTCTCCTTATACGGCTGAAAAAGCAGGTACATGACAGCAAAGGCTTTTTTCTAAAGCTCCTGGAGCTGAAGCTATAAAAACAGAACTTGAAGTATCTTTAAACAAAATCTCTGAAGCTTGGATTCAAGTTGATTCTATCTACAATTAACCTCCTAATCTGGTGGCAATATCCTGTGATTCTCGTCGCATGTTCTCATAGTTGAATCGCGCAATCATTGACAGTCTCATGATCTCGAGATAACGATTAACCAGTTTTAAACCATGTAACATTTATAACTTTAGTCAACTACCAAACAAACAAAAATAAAAATATCCCTTGATTTTGAGGCTCCCCTTAAAAAAAATTTATATTTAAATCTTCAATTCTGCTCTTTTTTTCCTTTTTTTTTTTCTCATCCCAAATTTTGCTTTATATTTACTATTATTATCATGTCTGAAGAAATCAAAGTCGAGGTATGTTTCAGTGTAAAGCTTGATTTCAGCCGTTCTAACCTCTTTTTATAGACTCCTGTCGTTGAACCTGCTGTCGAAGCTCCTGTTGAGGTTGCTGAACCCGTTGTAGAGGCTGCTGAGCCTGTTGTTGAGGTTGCTGAGCCTACTGAGCCTATTTCTGAAGCTGTTGCTGATGCTGAAGCTGCTGCTGATGCTTCCGAAGAGATCGTTGAGACCCCTACTGAGGAGGGTGTTGTTGCTGAGACCTCTATCGCTCCTCCTACCGAGGAGGCTGTTGTTGAAGAGCCTACTGAGCCTGTCAAGAAGCAGTCTTTCATCAAGAAGATTACTGCCTCCCTCAAGAAGTTGGTCAAGAGCGTCAGCAAATAATCTACCCTTCATCTTCTGACCACAAACGTCAACCTATTTCTTTCATGTTCTTATTCTAATGTCTAATTCTTAAATGTCTTCAAGTAGAAGTTTATTGTTTTCCGATTAATGTGACTGCCACTGATTCTGATTTCACTTTCCGCTTAACTATTTTTAACTCTTAACTGTAAACTGTATTCATCATTCGCATAAACACTAACCAAGGCAAGGGTTATTGTCCCCTAATAATGCCGACTTGTACCTCCGAAGCTCCGCTATGGCAGCCATTATTAATTTGCAATTCCTCTTTCCTCCCTCTCACCTTCATCTAAAATGACATCAATTGATCCTCTTACTGGAGGCCAACTCGAATCAAAGTATGGACCTGAGCCTCTTACATACTACGGTGGCGCCTCCTTGAACAGAGTCAGCTTCTTGCGTGACGATTATAAATTCTTGGATACTGCCTTGAAGCATTCGTCTACAAAATTCCTAGTGCTTAAAAATCTAGCTCCACCTGTTGTTGAAATCAACTCTAAACCGTTGAAAGATGCAGGACAGAGAACCGCATTGCATGAGCTTGTGTTTTTGACAGCCTGTAAAGAAATTCAGGATTTTGTGGGTACCCCGTTTGAAGTTAGCGAACAGGACCAGGTTAAGCAGTGGTCTTCCAAACAAGATGCTTTAGGCGTTCAACATAAACCATTGATTGTGTTTTTGGGTTTGGATCAGAATGCGGATGTAGCAAATTCAATGGTATACCAGAAAGCAGACGACTGTCATGGGGAAACGTATAAAGGACAAGCATACTTTGCACTAGACGTTAGTCCTGAATACTTGAAATCAACCACTCTCCAAACACAAGCTTTGGTCATTCTGGACCAACTAAAAAAGGCTTCCTTCCAAGTTACACCTTTCGGAGTCAGGTTGTCAAGACCACAGGCTTCCATCTTTGCTCAAGCACGCATGTATATAGATTGGAACTCTCGCAACCGCTTTTGTGGAGGCCGTGGGTTGCCAAACATGAGCGTTAATGGTGGCTGTAAACTTTTGTGTCCATCTTCAGATGCTGGTGTTGAACTAACCCCATGCGCTACTCGAGGCCGAGTTTCTAATCTTTCTTTCCCGCGCACGGATTGTTCTATTATTGCAGCTGTTGTTAATTATGCTGGTACTGCAGTGCTGCTAGGCAGAAACAAACGGTTCCCTGTTGGCTTTTATTCTTGTTTGGCTGGGTTCATGGAACCAGCCGAAGGAATCGAAGATTGTGTACGTCGTGAGATCTGGGAAGAGTCTGGCGTCACTGTTGGCCGTGTTGTAATCCACTCAACCCAGCCATGGCCATTCCCTGCCAACATCATGGTAGGATGTATTGCCCAAGTCATTGACCCTTCTGAAGCCGCCCATAAAATCCACTTGGGTCATGATCCTGAACTAGAAGACGCTCAATGGTATCCTATATCTTTGTTAAAGAAAGTTTTGCCATTTGCGGGACAGGGATACCTTGGGCAAAGACCTGAGGGTCTAGAAGAAGGAGATCCACAACTGCCCCAGCCAGAAGCTATTGCTTATACATTGATTGAAGCTGTTGTAAATGGTAAAGTGCGTGGTTTTGGACACTTGCAAAATTAAATAAATTTATCATTGAAAAATCCCAAGTTATGAAAAATTATGTGAGCATGTATCACAAACTAAAAGGCGGCCCACCTCATGTACTTTTTTTTTTCTATCCACTCAAGTCTTGACCATTTTTATTTCATTTCGTATAAAAAATGCAATTACATGTACAGTAGATTTAATGGATGTTTAATAAAATGTGCATTGGCCGCAAAAAAAAAACTCCTGAAGTACTAAAGCTGCTAACCATCTTCTGTTTTTTAACGTTACGTGCATTGATGATTGGTTTCAAAGAAAGTCCGACGTCCGACGTCCCGTTGAAACGGGAATTAAAAGCCGAAAGGCAACGCGAAATTGTTAATTTACGAGAATAGAATTAGGGAGAGAAGGTGGGTTTATATAGAGAAATGGAAAATTCATATTGAGCCTCTGAAATATCCGCGGCGGTATCGTAAGAATCAGACTCTTGAAGTTTTTTTTTAGATACTTGCCATCACTCTAAAATCTTGTGACAAGTCCAAGTTATTGACGCGTACGCAAGGACGGAAAGCCCAATAGATATGTGTAATACTGTATATATTACAATATCTGGATTTGGTTTTTGTTTAGTTTTTGTGATTCAATTTCCTTTTTTGTCAATTTTCTCTAACCATAAAATTAGCTGGATTTAAAATACGCTATGCCGACTCTTGAATCAGTGATAGGCTTAGCTACACAAGTTTCAAGATTACAAGTCAATGCTTGATACCCGAATTGTATACTTTCGGTTATGCTATCGCCCTAACTTCCACTCTAACCTCAACTATAAGCATTAACTTGATGCACCGAGTTCCGGTATGAAGGCCAGTACTACTTCTTTAATATATAAGTCCGATGTAGTGTAATGGTCAGCACGGTCCGCTCTCACCGGGCAAATCAGGGTTCAATTCCCTGCATCGGAGATTTTTAGTTATTTTTATAAATTTCATATTTTTTTAAACTAAAAATTTAAACTCGGTCATATTGTTTTAAATACTTGCAGCAAAGAAATTGAAAATGTTCTAAAGCTCATGTTTTCTGATAACTACTGAAACTGTAAGAAAAAAATATCAGTTGAGTTAGAGATAAGCAGTAAACTTAGCCCACATACAAAAAGTACAAAAAGCATCAAGATATAATCAATTTGAATCCAATTAATGAAACTAAACAAAATCCGTCTCTTATATCATTTGCCTACCAGTTGCAACTATCAACTAGGAACTTGCCTAGACTAGTCTTTGAAGAGAAAAATATTTCTACTTTGACTAGAATCTTGTTAACTGGCTAATCGATATTGCAGAATCCAAGTATATGAAATTTCAAGTTGAGAAAGTACTCAAAATATTCTTACTTGGAATATATTTTCTTATTATTCACTCTTACGTCTTAATAAGACAGTGAACACAATCCTTTGAAACAATGCAGCTGCTCTTACGGGCTTCAACCACTAAATAAGACTCACTTCTCACTACTCTTGAAGGTCTCGGTATTGAGAGCATTGTTTCTTTGGCTGATGTTGCGATCCTTTAAAGAAGGTTACCCATCTTGCCATTTGCATTGCAAACAATGCTTCTGTTGAAAACCATAAGCGTGTTGCCAATGCCTAGGCCACTCCTTGGCGATCTTGCTTACAAAAACCAAGTCCATATTCATTGCTTACTGATCCAAGACTTTTTTACCTAGCTATAAGTGCGGTGTTGGGACAAGTTTATGTGCTTATCAAGACTACAATTTTAGGCTTCGTGAAACCTTTTTTTGCGGCATGTATCACAAACTCGCATTCTACAAATTTTTTGATTTAACACTAGCTTAAATGCAGCGCAATGTAATGACGAGACCTGTTGCTTTAGTTTATGACTGATTATATTTCACAGCTGGATTTGGTCACTTTGACGGTCAAAACTTTCAGACACCAAAAATACATTTTAAGCTATTTAAAGATAATAGATAGATAGATTTATTTTTATATTCACAGCTTATATAAACATCACATTGTATTCTTTGCAACTCACTCATGTTGAGATTTTTGTTGCTACATATAGGCTTCGCAATAGAGCGGGACTGTGTCTGGTGTTGGTCATGTTCGTGTGGCTTTTTACCACGGTTGGTCAAATCAACCTTGACTCCAGCCCGAAATATACCT
The DNA here is from genome assembly GCA_030674515.1 of Geotrichum armillariae. NCBI lineage: Eukaryota > Fungi > Ascomycota > Dipodascomycetes > Dipodascales > Dipodascaceae > Geotrichum > Geotrichum armillariae. The sequence goes on along the minus strand of JAKTYJ010000236.1, from coordinate 1,767 downwards.
CTGCATAACACTCAACTAGCTGGTTTTACAACTAGAAGCCGCCTTACAGGGAGAAAAAACCCTCTTCCGAGGTAAAGAACCCTTGGCCAGATATACTCCACTTAGAGTAGGAAAGCCTGAAGGGGCGGTTCGAACCCTCAACCTTTGGACTTAGCAGCGGATTAACCAACTGAGCCACAGGCGGCTTTCCTATGTAACTGTTTGATTACCTGTAAGCAAATGGGCCCTTATTCTTTGGCTCTTCTTCATAATGAACAGCATAAATTTTAAATAAAAAAACTGGCCTTGCTAGCTCAATCGGTAGAGCGTGTGACTCTTAAAGCGTTTTACGACGATTAAAGTCATCACAAGGTTGAGGGTTCGACCCCCCCGTAGGGCTTCTTTTTGCCTTCCATTTATTTTCCAACTTATTGTGATACCATTTATTTTCAATCAAACATACCCACCAGCCAAGAACCAGATATTGTCTAAACTGTAGATTCAGTGTTTTTACTGAATTAAAGCATTTTTTAAATCTTTAAAACTGAAGGACTGATAACCTCACACATAATATTAACGCCTTATAGAGAAATCCGTAGAAATATATAAATTCCACAAAATCTCTTAAATTTCGTTTTATGAAAATTACCCAGCAAAGAATTGAGCAATGTCATCAGGTATAATAATCGTAGCAGTTTTTTTCCCCATCATTATAATAATCGGTTATTGTGCAGCAAGACGAAAGCAGAGCAATGTTTCTAACAGCAACGAACCAGCAACGTAAGTATAAATGAATTCCTGTACTGCTGGCTAACAACAGTTTCATAAACTAAGTTCAGTCCAAATATTGTGAGTGATTCATATTCGTGCATTCACCAGCTAACCCAAAACTACAGGATCCCAATGAACCAAGACAGTTCCTTGCTGAAAGAGAAGAGATTAATCTAGAAAGAGATCCTACACTACCACCGGCTAACAGGCTTGCTTTAAACATGGCCGAGATTGAGTCTCGAGTGCGTCAAACGATTGAAAACCTTCCAGTCGGCCATCCACGGCCTCCCAATCCAATTCCTCTAAGTCGAGATATAACCATTCGAGACCGTGTAGTTCTGCTAAGACAAGATGCAGACTCAGCCATGCAATATTACCCTTCACATCGCAGTTCTTCAAGTCGAGATATCAACATTTCAGAGAGTCGAGTTCTGGTAAGACAAAATTCATATTACTCCTCACGCCCCAGCAGCAGTGACATTACAAACGAGAATCTGTTTAAACCCACTAATGATTCAACTCCCAAGTCTAAACTGGACCAATTGTGTCCTGCAGTCACATACCAAGAGTTTTTGGGAAGCATGAAATGGGAGAACGTTGATCTCGCAAGGTTCCATGAAAGGAGTGCTAGCGGCGGGTTTGTACAAGAAGAACCACGGCAGTATTGGTTACTATTTCAACTAAACCTTCCGGTCAAAAAAAGCGGATTCAATGAGGACTGTAGTATATGCTTGAGTTCATTCAAGGGACTTTTGGATATCGATCAAGAGAGGAATATTAGAATGCTGCCATGCCGACATATTTTTCATGATGGTTGCATAACGAATTGGATTATTACAGCTGAGCACAACAGCTGCCCGATATGCAAGCGCGGGGTCCTAGATATATTACAGTAACTTATTTTAATGAACTTTTAAAGATTGCCCAATGTGCTTGATGTAAATCAACTAAATAGAATTGACATTAGATTCTTTTCAGATGTGGCTAAGAGACTGTTCATAAGTCGCGCCAATCCTC